>JANBXA010000429.1:7185000-7330000 GCA_030556225.1 Cricetiscus sungorus
GTATGCATATGTTCAATTATTTCTTTTTCTGTTTTTGTGACAAAATATCTGATGAAGGCTCACAGTTTGAGGGGACACAGTCCATCCTGATGGGGAAGGCGTGGTGGTGGGGATAAGTAAGCTGGGCACATTTCGTCCACAATGAGGAAGGTGACAGAAGGGACTCATGCTCATGTTGGCTGCTCCCCAACCCATGATTCACTCTCTCTGTATCTCCCTCTCTCTACCTCACTCTCTCTCTTTCTCTCTCTCTCCCCCTCTCTCTCTCTCTCTCTCTCTGTCTCTCCCCTTCTCTCTGTCTCTCCCCCCTCTCTCTGTCTCTCCTTCTTTCTCTCTGTCTCTTCCTCCTTCTCTGTCTCTCACTCTCTTTCCCCCTCTATTTAGCCTAGGGTCCTTACCCATGAACGATGCCACCTTCTCTAGTAAAACCGAGAGGTGTGTCTCCTGAGTGATTCCAAACCCAGTCAGCAGTGAACACAACCCTCACAAGCATAGGGGTCTCAAATGCCTGAGCTCCTTTAGTGATTAGACACCACAGACACCACCTTTTCTTGCCATTCTCATTGGGAACCTCATATGTAGGGAAGCTACCCGAGTCTTCAAAAGAAAGTGTGTTAGGGATGGAAAGTTAGACACAAGGAAATTCCACAGAGCATCCTTGGCTGGAAACAAAACAAGACATGTGGGGAGATGAAAGAGAAGAAACCCAAGTTATCTTTCACTAACTCAGAAGTTGGCCCAACATCAAGGAAGGCAAGGTTGTCATATTTCCAGAATTCAGTTGCCCAGAATAAAAAAAATGTAAACCCCTAAGGAGAGAATCATATGTGTTTACTGGAGATATTAATTTCTGATAAGTGAGTTCTAGGTGTGGGTATTAGAAACAATGTCTAGCCTGGGCAAATTAGCTCTGAGAGGAAAATTTCCATTTCTATATGCTTCTTTTTTAAAATCATCATCTTTAAAGGCAGTTTCTACCTTTTCTGAGTCACTCAACCTACAGTGAATGTTCCTAGTGATACTAAATAAAAACACAACATTACCAATTAAATTTGAATTTAGGATAGAGAGTGACTAGTGATTGTAATATAAATATGTAATCCTTCCATGCAGAATTTTCACCATGAGTAGGCTTGAGTGACGCTAAACAGGTAACCCACTGCTTGTATCATATCTGAGAGAATAGAGCATCTTGTGTTATATCTAGGGGCTCTACCCACAGTTTCTGGAGCGATTGGAGAATTGGTTCTCACAAACAGATGAGGCAGATCATCTTCACCACTGGGGATGCCAAATGGAACAAACTATTCCTTCTCATTGTTAATAGAGCCTTGTGCATTGGTTCCTAAATTCCATGTGTGTGGCACAATTTGCACGGCTTCACAATAGCATAACAGAATGACTGGTGCATTTTTTACAATGCCAAATTGCTTTGAGAGATTTTTTTCTTTTACTACTATTTTGTAAAAATTCCTAAAATTATTAACTCTATAGCACGGTTTCATTGTTATGTAAGAGGCATTCAGACTCTTACTGAATGAAAAGAAAGCTAGTAGTGTCATCATGTCACTTTAAACCCACATTTTAAGTTGGTCTAAAATCCAGGACCATTGTATTGAAATCAATAAGCTCTTATGAAAAGCAAAATGGTGATGATATGGTTTTATTAAATAGGCTCTAGTCAAAAACATTGCTCACTAAGTATGTGTGAGCTACTTAGAGAAAATTGCGATGAAATGAGTAGGTTCCATGTTGTAATTTCAGGGGAAAGAAGGAAGTCATGTGACTGACGGAGTGAAAGAACAGGCGTGTTCCTTCCTTTATCATCTGCTCATTCCCTTCACCTGTAATGCTGTCCTTTGCATACCTTTGGCTTTACTTGATTCAAGCTCTCTCTGCCAGGTATGCCATGAGGATAGGAAGTGACACAGCATGTGATATCTTCATTGCTTTGTTTTAATAGCAGAGGATACATTTTTCAAGGTGCTCAGTGGAATGCCACTCCCTGACCTGGCCTTGCATCATGACTTAGCAAGTAGCCTTAACACGTTGTAGTTTGATGAAACACACATTTATCATTTCTGTTTTAGTAGTTCAAGGCACAAGGTTGGTTCAAATCCTGGAGTCAGAATTTCTCACAGAACTTCAGTCAAGGTGTTATCTGGGACTGTGGTCTCAAGCAAGACTCACCAGGGAAGGGGCCCCCCAGCTCTTTTAGAGGTTGTGTGCATGACTCAATCCCTCAAGAGTGGTTGGATAGGAGTTTCCATGCTTCTTCTGGATTTTGTCTGGATGCAACCTGCAATTCTTGGCCTCAACAAGCTTTTCCAATATGGTGGCTTTCTTCATTAGAGCCAGTAATGTAGTCTGTATGCAAGATGGCACTCATTGTCATTTTAGTGTGGTCATACATTCCATTTGCCACTGGCTAGAAACAAGTTGCGTGTTCTATATTCTCAAGGGAAGGCAATTAGACAAGACTTGACGTTAAGGGTGCAGGGTCTTTTTAGCTTCTATCTAGCACACTCTCAAGTTTCAGTGTCAATTTTCTAATTATATCTCCCACTTCTCCCTACGGCATAGGAGGATGTGTAGCCAATAGTTACAAGGAGAGTCTCACACGCAATAACACTGCCATTTTGCTAACAACAACATCCTGACAACCCCATACCATTCATTGAGCAGAAAATAACTTTAAGATTGTGAAATGGAATTAGTGATATCTCAACACTATTCACCGAATGTCTGGTGGAGAGCTTAGATTATTGGGCAAATACTCCATGGCTACGTTCTTCCCGCCATCAAACATTTAGCAGGGACGTTCTATATGATAAGTCTGTGGGAACTTTTGTGCACCGACTCATTTTTTAAAATAAGTGTGCACTGCAGAATACCGCCTTTCTCTTCTTCACTCACTGACAGGCAAAGCAAAAGGCCATCCAGGAAGTGGCAGTCAAAGAAGTTCCACACCAATTTGCAGTAAATTATTGGGACAATATGTCAACTCCTGGGATCACAGGGCTTTGAATGTAGTCGCTTAATTGTGTGTATGTTGCTTCTCTTGGGTGGAAGGGGTTTAGAATTTTAATGCAAGGGGTTAATCATGATCTTCCAAGGAGGGCACTGCCACTCAGCGATAATTAAGTTTTCACATGAATGAAAGTTTAGAGAAGCTAACCACAACTATGAGCTGCAATTTGTGACTTCTGTGCTTTGATAATTACACAATTATAATGCAAGCCTTCCCGTCAGGAAATATTTTCTTTCATTTTTGCCCTGTACTTCAAACTTTCTTTTAGAGATTTATTTGGAAATGGAAGATGCTGCATGGGTTGAAAACAGAGAAATTGCTGCTCAATAACCAGATATTTGATTTATCATTTCGTTCTTGGCAGAACATATGGA
This sequence comes from Cricetiscus sungorus, assembly GCA_030556225.1. NCBI lineage: Eukaryota > Metazoa > Chordata > Mammalia > Rodentia > Cricetidae > Cricetiscus > Cricetiscus sungorus. The sequence goes on from JANBXA010000429.1 coordinate 7,188,406, forward strand.
GTTTATTTAGCCCATGTATGGGATTCATTTAATTTAACAGCACAATAAAAACATTAGTATTTTATCACTAATTTATAATAATATTATTATTTCTTTCTAAAATATATATAGGCCTTAAGTTTTATTATTATTATTATATTTCTTTTTTAGAATATATAGGCCTTTGTGGCTCACAAAATTATCATTCTGGGGACAAAGGCAGAATTAAATTTTGAGAAAACATCCTCATTTAGAAAACAGATTTCAGTTATATTGTGAAACATAGAGTTCAAATTAAAAAGAAAAAATATAAAATTAAAAGGAAAGCAATCAAAATACCTACCATCACTTGGAACTTTGCAACAATTAATGCACCTTTATAGTGAAATAAGTGCTTTGTACCTTGACTATGTTGGGTATTGATGTCAGCCATTGAATCCCATTCACTCAAACCATTGCTTTCATGAAATGTAAATGACCTGAAATGAGGTGACTGATAATATTGATCTGGGTCTCTACTGTAGCTTCAGTGAATTTTAGAAATCAAGTTGAGTCAGAACTCTTGGGAAAGTTTGCCTTTTTAACAGAAATATCTACTGAACTTTAATACTCAGCAGGAGAGGGAGGGGATTCATTTTATTTTGGTTATTATTTTATTTTATTTTTTTTGAGACAAGGTTTCTCTTTATTGCTTTAGAGCCTGTCCTGGAACTAGCTCTGTAGGCCAGCTGGATTTGAACTCACAGAGATCCACCTGCCTCTGCCTTCCGAGTGCTGGGATTAAAGGCATGTGCCAAGGATGGGGGGTGATTCTTTTGTTGTTCGATTTTTATCATGGGAAACAGTAATCCAGGTTAGTCATTAAAAACATATCCACAGTTAGCATGTGTATGTTCCAAGCATAGCTCCAGGTATTTAGGAGATGCTGGAAAACAAGAGACCATAGACTTATATATCCTTAGATAACAGGAAGACTCACGGCACACATACAAATTAGTTAAGTTGCACTATGCTCAAGAAGATGATACAAAACAGGGCAAAAAAAAAAAAAAAAAAAAAAAAAAAAGAGGGATCAGGCACAGATGAGAGGCACCATGCTTGGGTGGGATGTTGAGGGCTGATCAAGAGAGAGAAAAGGTCTCCTGAGCACAGTTCTTACAAAGCTTAAGCACTGCAGATGGAAAGAACTTTCTAGCAAAGAGACAGGCAAGGCTTCAAGATGAGTGATAAAAGCTTCAGTATGATGGCACTTTGCATTAGCCTGCATATTATAGACAAGATGAAAGTGTAACTCAATGGCCTGTGGCTCTTCCAGAGAGATTTTTGGAATTCAAAAGTAACACCCAGGCTATGGCTTTGAAAGCCCTATGCTTTGGGGGCTGATCGAACACCAGCTTCGGTGTCTGTGTGTGTGCGTGTGCGTGTATTGATTGCCTAGTTTTTAGATACATAATCTAATTTTTTTTGTTGTTACATACTGTTGTTCTCTAAATACAATTTCTTATGGTGAATTATTTAAAAACATTTTAGTTGATGAGCATAATTAGCTAAATTGTCACACATTGTGGTTTTGCTAGATGGTATCATGTGGAGAACATGATTTAGAAGATGTACTTCTAAGACACAGAGACAACTCAGCAGCTAAAAACCCACTTCCCACTTCTCCAGAGAGACTGAGTTCTGTTCTATACATCCCTTAGGGCAGCCCATAACTAACTGTGACTCCAGCACCATGGGTGTGGCCTTCGTGGGTACTGTACTTAATACGCATACTTTTCTACAGACAGACAGACACATAATACACAAATATATACAAATAGAAGGGAAACTACAAATATGTATTAAAATGTAATGACCTGCTTTCCCAAGAATGTTTCCACAAGGTTACCGCTGAATGTGAGAAAATAAAAATCAGATATAGACATCAAAACTTATTACCATTCTGTAATGTCTGAGTAAGCCAGCCAGTGATCTCAAGAGTACTGTTTTTACATGACACTTACATGTTGATAATTTAAAATGGGATCATTATGAACCCTGCTATATTTTTAGCACCAATGTGAAATTTCAAATAATTCAAAAATGAATTTCTTTTAATAATGCCCCTAACTTTGTGACATCCGTATACTCCTGGGTGTGGGGTCACCCCCTGGGTACAGCTAGCCCCTTCCTACTCCACACTATAATAGTGAGTGACTAAATAAAAGAGGACATGAAGTTAGGAGTTAGGGAGGTGGGGGTGGACTTGGGAGGAGTTAAGTTGTAGAGTTTGGGTGAATAACATAAAAATCCTCAATTAATAAAAGTATCTATTTAAGAAATAATTTTGCACAGCCCTTGCCATCAAGGTGAAAAGACTAGTGCGTGTGACATGAAAAGTGGCTGACACCATGCCTGCTAAGCCAGTGAGGTGGAAAGGAGGCCGGCATTATGAAACAGAAGTTGATTAGAACTACATACTGTCAGGACTGGAGAGATGGCTCAACAGCTGAGAGCACTGGCTGTTCTTGCAGAAGACCTGGGTTCCATTCTTAGTACTCATATGGCAACTCACAACTGTTTACAATTCCAGTTCTGGCCTCTGTAGGCACCCTCCCCCCAACACACACACATGCACATGCACAGATACACACAGAGACAAACACAGAATAAAAATATATTTTGTTAAAGATGTTTACTGAAAGAAGGAGTGTTTGATTAATGGTGGGACTGAAATCATGGAAGAAAAATTGCTTTGTTCTCCATCCTTATCCATTTTTCCTCTACATTAGGGTAGAATATTGGCCAAGAGAATATGGTGCTGGACCTTTCACTCAACCTCTGTGGATCCCCGACATTCATATCTTCTTGTAGTGTAAAGCTCTCACTTCAACACTGAACAGGTTCTGTGGTTAAACTCAACAACCAACTGGAAATTCACAGTCATCTGGGAGACACTTCTGAGCATGCTCTGCCAGAGTAGTCAGAGTATTTTGATTAGGTTAATGAAGCAGGAAGAACCACTTATTGGAGGTGGCACCATCCCTGGGCTAGGATCATGAGCTGAATAAAAAGGAAAAAACGAGGTGAGCACAAACATTCATCATGGAACAACCCAATGTCCTTCAATTGGAGAAAAATGAAAATGAGGTCTGTTTATACAATGGAATGCTACTTAGCTATAAAGAAAAATTACATCATGAATTTTGCAGATAAATGTATGAAACTAGAAAAGATGATAATAAAAAACAAAATCCAGAATCAGAGAAACAAATGCTATGTGTTCTCTTCTAGGTGCAATTGCTAACTCCAAATCCTCAGATATGAGCATACAATATGGATGAGTTATAAAAATCAAAAAATAAAAAGGAACCATGGTAGGGGATAAAATGGGGAATAGTAAGGTTCAGGTGATGCAAAGGGGAATGGGAAAAATGGGGAGGGGTTTTGTCTGAGGACATTTTTTTTGTGTTGCTGCTCTAAAACTGCCAATGAAGTCGGACCTTGGCTTGGAGGGTGGAGTCCACACTAAGCTGGTTGGAGTGGGCCATAGAGTTTTCTGTATGACTCAGGAAAGCTAGAGGGACACAAGGGAGGGATAAGGAGGAGCCTGGGGTAAATGCACAGGTCTTTTCAGTTGGGGAGGTGAAGAAGAGGGTTACATCATAATTGTTTCTCCTTCACTCAGTAGATGAATCAAGTTTATTCCTGAGCTTTTGTGAATAATAAAACATTAAAAGAAGTCCCTATATGGTTTCATAATTGGGGAGGGTGAGGAGGTCAATATAGAAGGAAAGGCATGTAGAGTTAAAAAATACACACACACACACACACACACACACACACACACACGCACACACACACACACATGCACACACACACAACACACGCACACACACACACACAACACACGCACACACACACACACACACACACACACACACACACACACACACACATACACCAAATGAAGTTATGTTGCTTCTCCTGACAATGCCCCACATAAGATCCATGGACTGTTTAACACAAACCCCAGTACCAGACATGAAAAGCCTCCAGTTTATTTAGTCAATGTACTCCAAGATAATCCCTCAAATATAGGAATTTACCATAGTAATAAAAACCAATCCTACACCGAGTACCATGCAAGCTTTGTTAACAGATGTATCTGGCCATAAAATAAAACTTACTAGATACACCAATCCCTCCTCTTCTTCAGTCTGTTAAGGCACAAGAAGAATCGAAACAATAGGCAGAGAAAATCTTTTGGCTGCTAATGTTTGTTTTTGTTGTTTACATTCATTTTACTGTTGTCTAGAATTTTATGTGTAAGTACTGTAATTATGTCATTTTCACCTCACTATCTCTCAGTTCACGTCCTCCTATGACCCCTCTCTCACCTTCATGACCTCTTCTGCTTTAGTTATTATTATATTATATATATACATATATTAAATCATTCAATGCTGCTCTTGTGTACACGTGTTTAGGGCTGACTACTCCAAAGTGGTTAGGCACCTTATCCACAGTGAAAATTGATTTTCCCTCTAACCAATACTTGCCTACAGTTCTTCATTTGGGTGGAGCCTTGTGAGATTTTCCCCATCCATATTGAGATGTCAACTGTTGGTCATGTTATTCAGGTCTCCTGTGGGTACTCATGTTGTTAATGTTCGATGGGTGCAGCTTCCTGTCAACCATAGAAGACACTATCTCACAACGCATACTTATTCAGTTCTTGGGCCTTCAGTTCCCACAGACTTCTACCCCCTCTTGTAAGATGTCTCCTGAGCCTAAAGTATAGGGGTTGTGTTATGATATGATGATATGTTATGGCCGTCCCTCCTCCAGCCATTCCCTATGTTTTGGCTCACTGTGGCTTTCTGTAATGATCTCCATCTGTTACATAGGATGCTACCTTGATAGGGTTGAGAGCCACACTACCTGTGGACATCAGGACAAGTGTTCAGAGTGCAGTTGGGAAATATGCTGGCTTATGCGAATGACAGTAGTAGGGTCTCCTCCAGGGTCCATGACCTCACCTCCAAGGAGGTGGGTAGGTTTCAGCACCAGGTGTGAATTCTCTCCCACTGGTCAGGCCTTGAAGCCGATTGGACAGTTAATTGTTACTCCCAAAATTTCAGTGACACTGTTGTGCCATTGCTGATTTCCTGCTGTGCCGTCATTGCCATGGTTCTTAGGTTTTAACTCTGGGTAAGACCCTCAGTGGCTTTCTCTCTTGGCAGCTTGCACAGTGAGGCAACAGCCTAGACCACTGTCACTGTCTGTGGAAAACTGTAGTAAGACAATACAGGCAACTGAGGGAACCTGAAGACCTCTCAAGACGTTATTTCAACCTTAAATCTGCAACACTAGTAAAACCGTGCCCGGTGGTAATGAGTCCATTCATTTGGAACTAAAACTGTCCTGGCTACTTCACAAAATGCTATACCAACACTATACTGCTTGTCTAGAGACTCCCATCTCTAAAGCACTCTGTGAAGTGAGAGCTATTGATCTCTTGGTTTATAAAGACACAAAATTTAGTGCAATTGAAGCACAGTTAAAAACTTTATGGGGGTCTTGCTTTAAATAAATTTGGTAGGTCAAATTTCTGAATTGCTAATAAGCTAGAAAACTGGGGTTGGTTTGGCTAGCTCAAGAACCAAACCTTGCTGAAATGAATAATTAGGGCTTAGACAATGTGATAATATTTCCAGAACTGTGACCATCCATGGGGTGGGCCCAGTAAGTTTTATTTGTTCCTCTTCATAATTTTCCTGTCCCAAGACAAATGTTACTGTCTTTACTTTGCTATAAATAAAACCCCCAAGGATCATAGGAAATAAATATTTTGAAATAAAATTCAAATGACTTTCCCTAGGGTGAATAATTATTTAGTAAGTGGCTAATCTAAAGTCTTTACCAATGCAGATTTCATGTGCTTTCTACTATGTCAAATATAAGGTGAACAATTGATTTTCAAGAAATATTTTTGTTGGAAATACACATTGTACTAATGACAATAATAATATTATGCTGGCACCCACCTAGCTTCCAATCATGCTTCTTTGTGTAGTGTGCCCAGAAGGTGAAATTTGGTTAAATATTTTGATAGTTCTTTTTCCTCTCTCATTTCTAGGTATGATGACATTTAACATGAGGTGTCAGGGGGCAGGAACAAACTTCTTTTCCTCAAAATGACAGGACAGAAAAGGAAGAGAGAGCACAAGGCTCAGAGTCACCAGAATGGGTTATTTTCCCAGAGAACGCCAGCTGGGCAGAAGGGAGCATACGCTGCATTCAGGAAAAGTTTCACAGGATGCGAAAGGAAACCATCTGCTTTGCTTTTTTGTTCTTGTTTAAGAGCAGCTTGTGTTTGCAGCTCACAATTTAAAACATGGCAATAACCAACAGGGTTTTGTGAAGCATAAATTGCCTTGCTTCATTCTCATTTTTCCTACTTATTATTATTATTATATTTTCACTCTGTGTCTGCAGAAAGCCAAGAGCGAAGACGGCATTTGCATGTTGCAACCTGGATAGCTTTGTTCTTTTGATCCTGGCCCTAGATGGGTCTGTGTGTGTTTTGTGTTTTCTGGGCATCCCGGGATGCTGCAGTGAAACACAGCCAGCACGAATCATGCTTAAGCTCAGTGTGAAAACCTCCCTAGGCTGAGACTGTGGCCCTGTGTGCCCTATGTCACCCTATGCACAGTGGCATTCCCAAGACCCTAATTTATCTGCAGCTGCACCTGGTAGAGCCTTGGAAATTGTTTTTTGAGGGGAAAAATTTGGTTTTGTATATTTACTCTTCTTATTGGAATTCATTGCAGCTGGTTTGATGTGAGCCCCATTTACCTGATGAAGTTTCTTTGTTGTAAGTAAGCATTTACTGCTTCGGGTGAGTATATGAACTTACTCTGGTAAGGACACCTGGAAGAAAATAGATGTCCCAGAGAAAGCAACCTCACAGCCATCCTCCCAGCATCAGACACTAGAGAATACTGTAGAGCCATTAACTCTAACTATCCTGGGTGAGAAGCCAGATCATCTATCCACTGTTAACTACGCAGCTTCAGCAGATTACTAGGTATTGGACTTTCTCATAAGAACTGCCTGGACCTAGGAATTCATTGAGTTATTTAGAAAGATCTGTATTTTAATGCATCATGGAATATGCCTTGCAAGAACCTGGACCTCTATGTTCTGGAGGCAGGAGATATAGTCTTCCCATGTTGTGATCACCAAACATAACCCCACATATTGACTATTATTTCCTAGAACTCAAGTTTTCCTTCATTACTGCTAATTAAATTGATTCTCCTTATTTAGTTATGTATTTATTTGTTTGTTTGTTTGTTTGTTTTTGAGACAGATTCTCACTGTGGAGCCCAGGTTGGCCTGGAACTTATCGTATAGCCCAGGCTAGCCTGGATCTCATGGTTATCAACCTCTCTCAGCCCATGCAGTGCTGAGATCACTGGTATGAACTACCATGAGCATCTTTACAGTCTAGGGCATCTGGAATCCTGTGCACTGCCGAAGAGGTAAGCCAAAGATATTCACAGGTGTCCCTGGACAGTTCAGTGTAGACGTGTCTGCTTCTGCTTCTCTCGTCTGTCCTTAGGCTCTGAGGACCTAATTCGAGCTTCACTCTTTGTATAGATGCTGGGTAATGCAGATGACCTCATCTCAATTGAAAGGGATCATTACAAACTCATTAGGCACTCAATTTTCTGTCTCTTTGTATGAACCACCTTTAAATTAAGATATTATCTCCTTAATAAGTGGCAGACAGAATAGCTCAGGTGTGTACCTTGGAATATTGTGCTGATTTTAGAAGTGGAAGGTTCTAGAAAGAATGCAAGGTTAAAACTATTTTGGGAGTGATGTCAGAGTATTTAAAGTAGTATATCTTGGAAGTGGCTATAGGTTCACTATTAGTTTGTAGCTATTATTAGTGAAATATTCATTAGCTAATCTGGAAGTTATTTTTAAAATTAACTACACACATATTTCACTGACATTTTGAATTGTTTCTATTTATATCTTAAGATTTTCCTGTCAAATTCATTGAATCCACCTTTAATTTTCTTTGGTGCCTAACATGCAAATGAATTGTGCTTATGTAGGAGGAACAATAGACTTAATTGTGACTGAGATGAGTTGAATCTTCATGGTCTGATTTAATCCTTCAGCTCCAGAAGCAACAACAGATGGAATAGCAAGTAGAAATGTCAGACAAGGTGGATATCTTCTTAAGCCAGCTCCTGGTCTGGATGTTGGCAGGTATAGTCAGCAGGTAGATGCTAGGAGACCAGGAGGTAGGGATACTCTGTTGATTGATTCAGGGCTTGAAGACCTAGCAGTTATGATAACAAAGTCTAGGATTTGGAACAAGAGTTGAGGAAAATCTTCCCAACTCAGAAGCTGGAAATGGGATAGCCTTTTGATCTGCACAGATATTGAGTCATGTATTTCTTCTAAAAGAGTAATGCTAACATAGGGACTCAGGTTTGGTGGAGACATAGAGAAAAGGGTGGTGTGTGTGTGTGTGTGTGTGTGTGTGTGTGTGTGTGTTAGAGGGAAATATCAAATAAAATAGTTCACTTTGCTAGTACATACATACATACAGTAACATATTATAGCATATGTTAAATCAATTGCTTAAACCAATTCTGGAAAATTATGTAGTGCCAAAGAAGCTGCAAAATAAGCAATTACAACAGCTAGACTCCTGGGAAAAGCAGGAGCAAGGTGACCTCTCAGCCCATGAAGTGCTGAGATCACTGGTATGAACTATCATGAGCATCTTTACAGTCTAGGGCATCTGGGATCCCTGAGTCTCATCCTGTTCACAATGCCTTTCCCTTGCAGAGTTCATTTTTTTGTGCTATGTACAAGAAACTCAAATATGTAAGCCCTGAGACACAGATGCCCAGTGGAAACCTATACTTGAGAAACACAAGGATTCAAACATAGGACATAGCCATCACTTTTCTGTTGCTGTTTTAAAACAACATGGCCTAAGTAACTCATTGAATATAGGATGTATTGTGGCTTATGGTTCCAGGGAAATAAGAATCCATCATAGAGGGGAGGTATGGTCTCAAGACCAGGAAGAAGAGCTGTTGAACCCTACTTCCCAGTGATGTTTCTCTAGCAAGGAACATCCCAAGTTTCCCCACACAGCACCACCAACTGGGTACCACCAACTAGGGTCCAGTGACTAAGCCTGTGGGATTAATTCTCATTCAAAATAATGAAGTGTATTTTGGGCATTGCTTAAAAGAGAGTGAGTGTTCACAGAAGGATGGGAAATCACAACAACAAAGGTCAATCCCCACTCAGGTTCATAGATGTTTAAGAATAAGAATGATCATCAAGGCGAAATGAAGACCAAAACAGTCCAACATACGGATATTAAGGTCAACGGCAATTTAAAAAGGTAATCATACAGTTTATCATTATAGCTAATTTCATAATAAACTGAACCTACTTTAACGATTTTCCTTGACTCACCATCAATGAAAGAAAGAGTAAAACACCTCAAGTAGTTTGAAGAAATAAAATAAAAAGTCAACTTATACAGAGGAAGTGGATTTTCTAAGTAACTGACAAACAGATCATACCATGAAGACTCCAGTCGCATAATGCCCAAACATCCATGGATCAGGATACGCATGCTTATTGACATAGGTCCATTTGCATTGCTGTCAATATTTAAGAGTCTCTGATGAAATCATCTTAAAGGAAATGATGGGCTAGAATCAGCTAGCACAGAAAATCTTGTTCAAAGCTATTTCACACTCATGCAAACTGCAGTACACTTCCAATGCAGACTGCTGCTTGTCGTGAGCAGAGTCATTAGAACACAGCCACACATGCTTTTAACATGGACCCTGCAGTGGCTTGAAGAAGGATGCTTCTCTCCACCCTCAGGCTCATAGACTTGAATACTAGGTCATCAGGAAGTGGCAGGAATAGGAGGTATGGCCATGTTGGATTAGGTGTGGCCTTGTTGGAGGAAATGTATCCCTGGGGATAGGCTTTGAGGTTTCAGAAGCTCAAGTCAGGCTCAGTGTCTCTTTTTTCCTGATGCATTTAGATTCAGATGTAGAACTCTCAGCTTCTTCCCCAGCAACACGTCTGCCTGCATGGCCCTATGCTCACTGTCATGGCAGCAATCGACTAAATCTATGAACTGTAAACCAGCACAGTTAAATGCTTTCCATTATAAGATTTGCTGTGGTCATGGTGTCTCTTCACAGCAATAGAACATCAGCTTCATAGCCATAGAATATGAGCTAAACAGACCCATAGCTTCTGTCAACCGCTTGACCCACAAAGAAGAAAGCATTCACTAAGTGATCTTCACAGAAGACAGTAAGTCCTCTAAATAGGTTTCTACTAAGGGTCAATGTCTTAGCTACATGCGTGAATGTTAACAGCCTAGAAGAAAGGACAAAGAGACAACATTGAAATAGAAAATTGATATTTTCATTGTGATTAAAGCAAGACATGAATCCCTATGCTGATCACTATTTCTGAGAACAGGCAAATATGTAATACTGGGTTTACCACCGAAGAAGTAAAGAAAACCGAGAGAGGAGGGAGAAAAGAGAAAGTAAAGAAAAAGCATTTGTTAGGAGCAGGATTTTCCCTCTAGCCTGGTCCCACCCCCGCATCAGCCCCAATTAACAGACTGAGATACTGTATTAGATACAAAGCTGTTAGCCTGTTATTAACATTTCTTATTGGCTAGCTCTGTCTTAAATATTAACCCATTTCTATTAATCTAAGTATTTCCATGTGGTCTTATCTTACTGGAGAGAAGCCCTGGCATTCTTCTCTCTTCATCCTCCATCTTGAATCTCCCCCCTACTACTTCCAGAATCCTCCTTGTCTCCTCGTCCCACCTATCTTGCTTTCCTATTGGCCAACAGGGCTTTATTCATTAACCAATAAGAGAACATATTTACAGACTGACATCTCCCATTAAGCATTTAACTATAGAGAACGTACTTGAGGATAAAAGCACAGCAAATGTTTTATGTGCATTGTAGTCTCTGGCAATAATTATGCCATGAGTAGATATCATTTTCTTACCAGCTTTTTACCAGTGAATAATTTGAGATCACATTTAGACAACTAATTAAAGTTCCAACCTCAGCCACTGGGAATCAATCACCTATGAGGCTGATGCCACAGCCACGCCCAATCTTAGTCATTGTGGACTCCACAGCCACAGCTATGTAGACACTCAGGTTAAAGTCATTGTGTCACCACAGAGAAAGACTTGGTAGAGGGAATGGCAATTGTGGAGCAGAGGACAAGGTTGGTATGGCCTGGAGTAAGAGATGATAAGAGGCCAGTGAATATCACCAGCATGTGTTATTTTGAAAATAGAAATGATGTTTAACTCCAGGGCTAGAATTAGAGACACTAATATTCTATGTATTTCCTTATTATAAAAATGTATCAGCTTTTTTATTTTTGGGAACATATTTTGAGGATGAGTAACATAGGATCTTCCCTTGCAATGTGCAAGGTGAGAAGTTAGCATAAGGGGTGATGTAGAGACTTTGACAGTGAAGACACAACGACCCAGAGGTGTTCCACAGCCAGAAGCCTGAGATGGTAGTGTGAGTGTAATTGGCCCCCAAAAGCTTATAGGGAATGGTAGTGTTAGGAGGTGTGGCTTTGATTTGATGGAGTAGGTGTGGCCTTGTTAGAGGAAGTGTGTCACTGTGGGGACGGGCTTTGAGTTTCCTATGCTCAGGACCCTGCCCAGTGTCTCAGTTGACTTCCTGTTGCCTGCAAGATGTAGCACTCTCATCTCCAACATCTTGTCTGCTCGCATGCTGCCATGCTTCCCCTTTGGATGATAATGGACTGAACCTCTGAAACTGCAAGTGAGCCACTCCAATGAAATGTCTCCTTCCATTTCATTGTGTCCATGGTCATGGTCTCTTTACAGCAATAAAACTTCAACTAAGCTACCTCCGTAGATCCTAGGAACAGACAAGTGTCGCAGCAGCTGGACAATGGAAGTAGTGAGGTGTGCAGAAGAGTGTTCTCAGCGTCACAATAAAGAAGCCATGAATCTCAAATAAAGAGAGATGGGACAATGATCTGATTTGCATTTTGGAAAAGGCCTTTGGGTTTCAGTGTGAAAAATGGATTCAAGTTTGGCCAGATGCGTGAAGGGAGACCAATTAGAGAGTGGCTGATACACAACAGCCAAGGTTATTGTCTACCCAAAGGGAACTATGGCATGAGCTTGAGGTACTCTGAATGGACGTGTAGGGGCTTAGGACATAGATGAGATAGTTTCCATCGTGCTTTGGAAGTAAATTGTCCCCCACAGGATCATGCCTTTGAGCATTCTGTCCCCAACTCGTGGCACTGTTTTGGGAGGCTATAGGTCCTCTGGGATGTGGGCCTTCTGGAGGAAGTGGGTCACTGAGCATGAAGAGAGGTGTGAGGTTGACAACTTCTGATTTGTTGGTAAGATCATATTCCGTTTCTTATTCTTTATGCTTTCATTTATATCCCTTGGCATTTGCCTTTGTAGCAAGTGGATGTAAATGCTCTGTTGTTCTCAATGTCTGCATTCCCAAGGTTGTGACGTAGTAGGTTCTTCTTGGTCTTTCCATGGGGGGCTTTAGGTTTCTTATTACCATAGCAACACTTTCCAATCCTGGATTTCCAGGTAAAGGGAAAGGAGCCCTTGAGACGGAAACCTTGTCAAATTTACCCTTTTATCCCTGACGCCCACAAGTACTGACCAATAGGTCCTCAGTGCAAGCATTTGGCTAAATGAGTGGGGTTCAATTAGGTGGAACAGACCATTTTCTTGTGCCAGTTCTAAGAGCTTTCTCCATTTACATGTTTCCAGGCTCATGCTAATTCCCAAGGGCCCGAGGAATTAAAAGTCTTTGTAATAATCATTTTGCTCATTTAAACCATTAATACCCCTTACACTGAACATAGAGTCCATTAGGAATCTTTTGAATAATACAAGTGCCCTTGAACTGTGTTTTCAGAATTACCTCAATACCTCAGAGAGAAATTAGTGATGACTGTCACAAACAGTCTCACTTTGTGGTTAGGTGTCAACACATGATTCCATCAACAACCTTCTCTTATATATGCTGGTCAACAGTTCTCTGGGTCTTAATTTCTTTATTTATAAGACAATGATCTCTACTGTGATCAAACCTATTAGTGTGATACCATGATGTAGACTTGTCATAAGCAATCAAATCTCATGTTAATCACATATCTCCATCTAAGAAGTCTTTGCTATATACTTGAGTGTGGTGTATGATATGATGTGTTTGAGTGTGTGAATGTCCATGTCCTTTTATGTACTTGTGGAGGCCAGTGTTCTACACATCTATTTTCATTAATTTCTATCTAATGTTTGAGACAGCATCTGTGATTGGCTAACCTGGAGCTTACTGATTGGCTAGACTGGTGTGTGTGGGGGGAGAGTGAGCCCCTAGGATCCTCGTATCTCCACTTCCCTGTGCTGAGATTACAGGTCTCATTGCACCACACCCAGCTTTTGTATGGGTGGCAGGGGTCTTAGATGAGGTCTTCATGATTGTACAACAAAGACTGGACCCTGTAAGCCATTTCTCCATTCTTACCACAGTTTTCAGTGTTGTTTTGCTTTGGATCATCAGACTGGCTGGGACTTCTCTTTAGTTTTCTTACATCATTGGCTCTTTTCTGACATCTGCTCACCATTTTTCCTTTTCTGCATCCAGCTTACATGGAATCAGAAGACATTCATCACAGATATCATGGGTATTTTTATTTAAGTTATGCCCTCCCCCCCAACAAACATTCTTATGGGGAGCCATTTAGGTTTGTCTGATTTTCCAAATTCACTCTTTGCTTACCTCTTCTACATTGCATGAAAACCCACAGATGGCATGGGCCCCCTCCCCCATGTTTGTCAGATGTACTGTTATCTATGGAAGCTGGGCAGTGCCAGCTTAGTGATGAGCCGGGAACAATAAAGCCTTCTATTGTAGGCATTGCTTTGTAGGATTGGCATTTCCGAATTTAGGATGGACAGATGTATTCATTTGTCTCTCCTCCCCACCACTGGCTCTGAATGTTCTTTACTAATTTTGCATCATACCAAATCCCAGGGAAGTTTTACCAGGCTATAATTTGAATCCTAGGAAAGGATTTCTTGCATTCAAATTCCCAGTGAAGATTTCTTGTGCCTTTTCTAGGAAGTTAGGAATCTTCTTCTTCTTCTTCTTCTTCTTCTTCTTCTTCTTCTTCTTCTTCTTCTTCTTCTTCTTCTTCTTCTTCTTCTTCTTCTTCTTCTTCTTCTTCTTCTTCTTCTTCTCCTCCTCCTCCTCCTCCTCCTCCTCCTCCTCCTCCTGCTCCTCCTCCTCCTGCTCCTCCTCCTCCTTCTCCTCCTCCTCCTTCTCCTTTTCTTCTTCTTTCTCCTTCTTCTTTTTGTTCCTCTCCTCCTCCTTCTGTTCAGAGTTCCCCTGAAATGTGCTTTTCTCCTAACATTAGTTCATTGACTTAGACTAGATTCAGAAAATGGAATTCTAGGTATGTCCTGGTAAATACAGTCATGGTACCAGGAAAACACAAAGCTGAGGGAACTTCAAGGACTTCCCAGACTTTATTCTGTGCACAGACCACTCGGAGAGTTGACCAGCATATATCTTCTGGTTGACAGTTCTCCAACTTGCATCTGAGGAGCTCACTCTGATATCAGTAGTATCTGTGCCATGGTGTCAGGAGTAGTCATTGGCTCTACTGCATTGCTAAGACCTGTTGTCTCCCTCACTCATCTACCTATTGCACTTTCCACCATTCATTATTCTACTCACAGTATGCAATAGGCAATTCAGTTCAGGAGCTGTTGATTCCTTTGTGGTCATATCACATGGCCATGAGCTGATGAGCATAACAGACAGTTATGGTCTAAGAGTTTTGGAGACCAAAAGTTTGATAGCAAAGTGGCTCTGTTCTCTGTTATGAAGATCTAATTCTCTGCCCCTCCAGTTTCTGGTGCTCCAAATACCATTGTTTTACTCTACAGGCTTCCCACAATGCCTCCCTCTCTGTATCTTCCTCTGTGTATCTCTTACAAGGACATTGATCAATGTTCTAAGGACATCTTGTTTCCAGATATTCAACTTCATTATGTCAAAAGCAACAGTTGGGAATATAATCTTGTGGACATGTTCCAAGGGTTAGGATGTAGACAAGATTTTTGAGAGGGTATCAAGCCACTCACAAGAAACATCACATGATATATACCTTACCTTTCTGTTCAATGTAGAGATCTTTTCATTCTTTGTTATTATTTTATTTTATTTTTGAGACAGGGTTTCTCTGTATAGCACTGGCTATCCAGGAACTTGCTTTGTAAATTCAAGGTTGGCCTTGAATTTACAGAGATTCACCTGTATATACCTCCCTAGTGCTTGCATTAAAGGTGTGTGCCCACCACTGCCTGGAGAAATCCTTTAATTCTAGAAGGAAAGAACATTGGATTTTAGTAGGAGTATTAATACAGAATGAGGATTCTTAGTCATACTCAGTTATTAATGTCCTGTGGATGTCTATAGAAGACAATGCCCTGTGCCTGCAGCAGTAGCTGTAGGGAAATTAAACAATATTAAAACAAGTGTTAGATTCAAGGGACAAAGTAGAGAATAGAGTGAAACTAAAATCCAAGACAGCAGAAGGCAAGATAGCCCTAAAGAAGCTGCAATAGTGCTTGCATGCTGGTGTCTACCTGAGTCGTTATTAAACTTTCTCTGATTATTGTGGGTCATGTAGGGTCTTTTCAATGTTAGGAATGATTTAATACTTCTAGGCTGGGGTCAAGCTACAGTATTCCTAATAAGCTATACTGAGTAGTGTGAATACTGCCTGTCCATGGGCTGTACTGTGAATAGCAGGGCATTGTTAGGTGTGGGTAATGAGCAATTTTAGAGGTCTTTGGCTGGCTTAGGTATGCATTGCTAGGGAGCTATACCATCTGCCTGTAAGGAACTGCAGAGTTTGTGTTTTCTGCTTCACCTTCACTTAAAAATTCAAGTTGAGTTTGGCAGTCTTCCGACTTTTCAAAAGAATCTGTATTTTTAAATACAATCTTTATACTTATCAGCACTAGCAATCAAATTCTAAAATTATGAAACAACTGGGTGGGTCAATTGAATATGTATATACACATGTGCTATATGTGTGTTTATTTAACCTCGATGAGTGGCTAATTTATGAGCATTTATATCTTGAACACATCTGTTACTTCCTGTGCTTAAAACAATAATTATGGAATTACTAACGGTGATACACTGAAGGAGAAAAAGAGGCAAGCAAGAATATGCTGGTGAGAACCTGCCTGTATTTTGTTTTATGTAGAACTCCAAATGAATAGCTATTCAGAGCACACCGTGTCAAGAAGGACATGAGACATCCCCAGGGCTATTAACTACTCCACCAGAGATCTCCAAACGAACATTGCCACGTCATTTAGTATCGATATTTATCTAATTCTGGTGCAAAAGGGTAAATTTAACATGCTCAATGGCCCTCACACACCCACCCTGGATTGCAAGAGTGTGTGTGGTTTAATGATCCATCGACAGTGGACGAGGGTGTTATCCCATAAAACAAATGATGGTGGAGGGGGCAGCAGAGAGTGGCTGGTTTTTTAATATCTTATTTTGCCTTTTAAGAATTTGTTTGCAACTAGGACTCAGGGTTACCGCACTTTTATCAGTGTGGGTTTGCTAGTGTGGGGTCAAACTGATCATGGTAGTTATCAAGACCTCATCATTACTCCATGGTCATAATCTGTGAGTTTAGATCAGCACACGCTATTCTGCTGACACGTCTGAACAAAGCTAGTGACCCTTAGACGGTTACATGATAGAGTGTGCACAACCCCGAAGAAAGCATGCTTTCTCTGCAGAGTTGCACGGTCTGGATTCTGAGACGGCAAAGACCCCCACCCCCACTACCACACACACATTGATGTGAGTGCACAATCCTGGAGGGTAAAAACAGAGCAGTTGCCAAAGGTGTAGCCTGGAAACCAACTGTGTGTGTAACTTTCCACATGGAAGTCAGAGATCTGCACTGTAGGGTTTGTCTATGATGGGTAAAGGGAATACGTTTTGACAGGCAGAAGGGCCGGCACCACAGTGTAGCCAGGCATGCCATAATAAAACTTATTATGTGATACTTGGGACTACACAACCTCAAACAACTGTTCCGTTCACACCAGAGTGTTCACGAGTGATGTGCCACAGACTTTGTGACCGAAGGAGCCTCGTAAAGAGAGAAGTGTCAGGGCTCAGGCTCAGTGATGGAGTTGAGCCTTGTGGACTTTGTGCAGGTGTGGTGATGCATTATCATTTATGATTTAATAAAGATTGCCTGAAGTATCAGACTGCAAAGCCAGCCACACTAGTTAGTTATAGAAGCTGGGCAATGGTGGAATACACTTTTGGTCTCAGTTCTCAGGATGGATCTCTGTGAGTTCAAGGCCACCCAAGGCTACACAAGAGTAACAGAGCGCACACCTTTAATCCCAGCCCTAGAAGAAATATAAAAGGCAGGAGCCCAGTGTGTTGGGCTGCATTCTGAGATTAGTCTCCAGCCATGTTGAGGAGAGACAGAAGTCTGAGGCTTGGATGAGAGCTCATGGTGACAGGGTCTGCCCTTTCAGCCTGAGGTAGAGGTGAGAGCTAGTGGCTGGCTCTTTGCTTCTCTGTTCTTCGGCTTTAAGCTTGAACCCCACTATCAGACTCTGGGGTTTTATGTGTGTTACATCAGGTGTTAGAGTGAGAGACCATAAGCCATGAAACATTATTTTGTTTTTAAAAAATTATATTTGACTGATTCTAGATTGTATTCTGTAAGGAAATGAAAGAAAGAGAAAGGGAGATTAGAGGGCCCAGTGTTCATGTTCAATCTACCAACATTACATGTTTCAGAGACAGTCTACCAACATTACATGTTTCAGAGACAGTCTACCAACATTACATGTTTCAGAGACAGTCTACCAACATTACATGGTTCAGAGACAGTCTACCAACATTACATGCTTCAGAGAGAGTCTACCAACATTACGTGTTTCAGAGACAGACATAGCAGGGCTAACAGGAACTTTAAAAGTGCTTGCGCCCGTCTTTTTGAGGCAGGCTCTCATTATACAGCCCTGGCTGTCTTGGAATTCTCTACATAGGCCAAAGGGCTCTAGATTTTTCTGCCTCCACCTCCCAAGTGCTGGTAGCAAAGGTGGCTTAAAAGAATGCAAGCACTAAAGACTGACTGAAGTGTTGGTGGTGGCACATGCCTTAATCCCAGCAATCGGGCTGTAGAGGTAGCTGGATGTCTGTGAATTCCAGGCCAGCCTGGTCCACGCAGAGAGTTCTCAGACAGGTTCCAAAGCGACACAGAGAAGCCATGCCTTGAAAAACAAACAAAAAGCAAATGAAGCAAGCAGCTCTGTTTACCTGAGAAGCTGAGTCTAAGGGGACAATATTGAAGTGTCCCAACCCCACTTCGTTGGTAGTGGCCTCTTAGGACTCTTGTCTGCTCATTTGTTTGAAGCAGTCTCCCTTTATAGCCTAGGGTGATCCCAAGCAGATAGGAACCCTCCTACCCTAGTCCTAGAGTCTGGAGCTATGGGTGTGACCTTCCATACCCAGTAGAAGACATCCTGAGTGAGGAGGGGTTTGAGGATTGGCTATGGGGGCATTGTCTAAGGAGTGGTGCTACAGTGGATTAGCAGGGTCTTCCTGGGTCGCAGGAAGGGAGCAGAGTTAATCTGTGTGTCAGACATTGCATGGGTTCTTTGCATTAATATGTAAATGGATTCTCTTACCTAAAACTTAGTAACTTAGAATTCCCTTACTTTAAACTTTGTAATGAAAACCACAAGGTCCGTTGAAGATTTCCAAGCCCCCTCCACTGAAGGAGAACTAAATGTAACTTGTTAAATAAATGGCAATAATTGTGATAAAGACAGACAGGCCCCGTGAAAAATTACAGGGCCAACTCCAGGGAAGAATAAGTCTCAGAGCCTTGTGATTGTCTAAACATGAAAATTGCATTAGTGCAGCCTATGAAAGGCGGCATTATAGTAACCACACAAGACTGTGCTGAATGGCCTGGACACAGGAGGCCAATGGAGACTGTACCACACCAAGACTGTTCTTACATCTTGGTGATAAAGGCACAAACAGGAGCCTCTGGAAGGTTCCACCTTTCTATTGGTTATGACCCTGTAGTGTGTTCACAGTAGAAGTTATAATAACCTCACGCTGTGTAAACACTGAATGTTGAAACCCTTGAGCATTAAGAACACTAAGTGTCTTAGACTCCAAAGATTGCCTTAGGTTATCCAAATGGGCCTACTGATCACATAGGCCCTTCAAATGAGCTAATTTTCTCCACTTGGAGGCAGAAGGAGCAGTCAGGAGGGTGAGAAGAACTTGCCGGAGAAGACTTTGCACAAAGCCTGGGAAGAGATGGGGAGACCTCTGTGAGCATTTGCCGGTCCCAGCTTGAGGACCCCGAGATGAGGAATGCAGGCCTGTAGGCACTCAGTCCATCCATCAGCCCATGGAGTCAGAGAATAAACGTTTCCTCAGAGCCTGGCCAAGCCTGGCCAACATCGTGACTTTGGCTTTGTGAATCCTAAGCTGTCAACCCCACTAGATCACCACATTTTGTTTTCAGACCGCTGATCCATTGGAACTGTGACCAGGAGCAAGGCATTGCTTCTAGTTAACAAGGTACAGCAGTTTAGCAATGCACTTTCAAGTAGGAGAGACTGGGATCATAAGGCCTGGAAAGCCAAAGGTCTTATGATTGGCCCGATAATGTCTGATAAACCCTGAATCCCAGGCTAGTACTATTTCATCCATTGTGTCATAACCACCTGTGGGCCAGTGAACACTCCTCAGTCATCCTCACTCCTCAGTTATCCTCTGAAGATAACTCTAGAAGGTGAGGCAAGGCCCAGGAGATGGCCCAGCAGGTCAAAGTGTTGTCATGCAAATCCAAAGACTTGAATTAGACTTCAGTACCTACATAAAAAGCCAGCTGTGGTGGAACATGTCTGCAATCCCTTATGGAGGGATGAGGGGTAGAGATGGAAAGATCACCTAAAAGATCACAGGCCAGCTAGCCTGGTGTGCACAGGCCAGCAGCAGAGGCTAGAAGAGAGATCCTGTCTCAACACAGTGGAAGGTAGGAACTCACTCTGCAATGATGTTCTCTGACTTACACACATATGCAAGCTCACACATGCACCTGTGCACAGACAGATACACACACACACACACACACACACACACACACACACATGCACACACACATACACTGCATACACAGAGAGAGAGAGAGAGAGAGAGAGAGAGAGAGAGAGAGAGAGAGAGAGGAGGGAGGGAGGGAGGGAGGGAGGGAGGGAGGGAGGGAGGGAGAGAGAGAGAGAGAGGCCAAATAAATAAATACTTGGAAACTTCAGCTACAACAGAGAAGAGTGTCTAACCTGGCAGGTAGGAGCTTTGAAAACCAGGCCAGTCTGTTTAGATATCATGGAGCCTTAGTCACATGACCTAATCCTAGGATTCTAGGAAATTTAGCTTGTGAGTGTGTGTGTGTGTGTGTGTGTGTGTGTGTGTCCAGGGAAAAGAAAGATGATCACAGTGCATTAACCAATTCCCCCTATAAACATATTGCTTGCAGAGTATTCCTTTCTGGATTTGGAGAGAGGAATGTTTTCCTCTGATTATTTGGGAGTCCTATTCTTCTATCATTCTGACTGTCTGCACATTCCTGCAAATGTCACAGGACCTTCTGCCCCCTCTGCCCTCCTTGCCTGTGCTTCCTCCGAGCTCTGCTCTGACTGAAGAACGCTCCTAGTTCCTTCACACGCATGGCTCCAGAATAACTTAGATGGAATGGTTTCCTCTTTCCCTTCTGCCTCTCATCGTGGCCTTGTGTGGCTTTCACGACAGAGGATGCTGGGGAAAAGCCCTTCACTCTTATCTTCTTCTTCCCTTGCTTTGAATGCACAGCGAAATCTTCCCAGAGGTTTGTGAAAGGGAGCAGCGTTCACCACTGCCAGAAAGTGGTCCTTCTCCAGTGGCTCCTGCCGCAAGTTCTCCCGCTCTGGGTACACTTGTCTGCATTCTGTGCTTCTGAGGCTTGTGTGTAGAAATAGCAGACGACCAATTTGTCAGATCATGCCTTCCTCAAGGTTTTAATAGTTGAATAGATGTAGCAAATATTTTATCTAGGGCAAGGTGTCATCTTCTTGGTACTGATGCTGTTTGGGGCTGCATACATAGTTTGAGTCTGCCGGGAGAGAAGGCAAGGCAACTCCAGAGTGTCCTGTGTGATCTTTGGAGTCTGCATACTGCAGGACAGTGTCAGTCCTGACAGCAGTGCAAACGATTAGGGAGCGTCTGTTCTACTGACAAGCCCTGAAATTTTATTCATGTTTGCTTTAGTGGTCTATGGGTTACAAATACAAAAATTCATATCACAGTGTGTCTATCATTGCCAAGAATTTCCTGGGGGACCAAAATAGCCCCAAGCTGAGAACCACGCAGCTGCTATAAACCCACTTAGCCCATTGGTCTCATCATTCTTGTCTGTGATCCCTGCATTGTCCTTGAAGTGGACCTGTACGAAGTAGAGAACTCTGGGGCATGTATCTGCTACATGATGCTGCTGAACTGTTTCTATACCTTGCAACGAGGTCCTACATGCAGTCAGCATGCTGGGGCCCTGCAAAGCCCTTTCTCCAACTGGAAAACGCCTAATTAAGCCAGGCCAGCTGGAGGATTTGTAGTCATTAGTGAACTCTTCCAAATGCTGAGAAGGACTGCGCAAACTCAGCCTGCCTTCTCCTGCCCACAGGACTGAATGCCGGAGGGCAGACATCACACTGCCCATCTGTGCCTCTCATACAACACGGTCCTCACACCCCTCGGCCCACACTTGATCTCAGGCACTACACAAGTGAGTCCTCAAACTTCATTGTCTTAGTGGTATGTGGAACAGGCACATAACTCCAACTCATAAAGCAAATCCTCTTAAGATAAACATCTACAGGAAAGGATACTGAAAATATCAACATGATGCCATATGTATTATTAACTACTAATATATATGGTCTTATGTTAGCACATGATTAACAAGGCAGGTGCTCGGCACATCACTGCTTGCCTATGATCCCAGCACTCTGGAGGGTGAAGCAGGTAGGTTCCCAGGTTGATGTCAGCCTGGGGTAAATGTTGACATTTTTATATCAAGAGGGGAGTGGTTGGAGAAATAGCTCAGTTGGTAAAGCGCTTGTGTGATGACCTGAGTCTGATTAACAGTCTGGGTGTGGAGTGTGAGCTGGTCAATCTAATCGAAGACAAGCAGTCAGCGGAAGGTGGCCTGCTGGAGCTCACTTGCTAGCAAGCCTAGACCGCACGGAAAGCTGCAAGACAATGAACCTGCCTCTTAAAACAAAGTGGGTGGAACAACATGGAGGCTGACCCCTGGCTTCCATGTGACATGTAGACATGTGTGCGCGCATGCACACACACACACACACACACACACACACACACACAGAGATATTTTTTGTGCAATTGCAGAAGTTAAAAGTAAGTGCTGATCCCGCTTTAGGAGCTAAGGAAGGCTGGTGGTCAGCAGGTCTACCTTCCTCCTGGTTCTGAGGACATCTTCTCAGGCCTCGCCCATGTACTAGGATGCTGCATTCTTTGCCTTGTGCCTCTGTCTTCCTCTTAGCACACACTCTGTTCTCTGTGTTGGTCCTCGCCTCTCCTTTCCCTGCTTTTCTCCCCAGTCTCTGATTTGAGTACACACACGTGAAGCTCTGTTGTTCTCTCTCTCTCTCTCTCTCTCTCTCTCTCTCTCTCTCCCCACCCTCCCTCACCCCCCCTCTCTGGGTCATGGCTTTGTCATTCTTCAGTCCTCCTTATTTGAAATATCTCATGGTATAATTTCACCAAATCTTTTGAAATCATTTTTTAATTTTCAATTTTTAAATGTTGTTCATTTATGTATGTGTTTGTTTGTGTGGGCACTTGTACCCGGGCAAAAGTACAGAAGTCAGAGGACAGCTTGCCTGAGTGAGTTCCCTCTTTCCAGCATGTGGGTTCTGGGATAAAACGCAGGTCTTCATGATTGGCAGTCGGTGGCTGTACCCGGTGACCCATCCTGTCTCCCCATCATCAGAACTTTGAATCCTCAACTGCCTTCATTTATTTTCAAATTCATGATTGCTATACATTATTTCAAAATCTCCAGATACAGAAAAATTATTTAATGTATTGATTCATTTAAATAAAGTCCAAAATTCTTCCTCATATTGAGAAATTTGATCCCCCAGATTTTTTTTGTGGGGGGGGAGAAGGGTATTCAGATTCTAATCAATCAGAAATACCATGTCTATATTCTCTCTGCCTCGCCCCTCCCTCCCTCCTTCTCTTCCTCTCTCTCTCCAATTCTCTTTCTCTCTCCATATCTCTCTCTCTTCCTTCCCCTCACCCACACACTTACACATGCATCTTTTCCCTCTACCCTTTCTCATAACTTGTTATTCCTTTGATAATAAGGGTTTTAGGGAAAAATGTGTGTTTTACAACTGGCTAATTTATGTTCTAATTTGTGTGGCTTCTGAAATAGCCAACGGACTCTGACTCTTTATGGAACCAGATGGTGAGAAGGATCAGAGAGAAGTCCCAGCAAAGTGTGTGGGTCAGTGAACTCTTCTCACATTACGGTGCACTGGAGACTACCCTCATGAATTTCATTCTGCGACCTTTTGCAGCTGTCAGGGCTCAATAATTTTTACCTGTTTTGATATTTTCCAAAATTGCTGAGGACATTGCAACATAAAGAATCAGAGAATATGCATAAGCCCAGAATCTGGAGTAGGGATGCATGAGAGTGAAATTGTGTGAGAGGTAGATCAGGTCCTATGGTACCTGAGGGACTATAGTCTTGGGAGATAATGTAAACTGAAAATATACAATGCCACGTCCCTTTGAATTGATTTATATTTAATGAAAAAATTCTAAATCCTTAAAAGGCCACACACTTTATTTCCTGTTTGCTAAGATGGGATAATGGGTCCACATAATTGAGAACCTGTCTACTTAACAGCTAGCTATCTTTTTGATACCGGGCCTCTATCAAGCCTTTCAATCTTGGAGGAAAAGAAGCAAAACAAAAGAAACTAACAAACAAAGGCAAAGCTATCTCCAAGTCCAGGTCTTGCTTTGTGGCATCTCTGCCCCTTGTGGAGGGTTTCATACTGTAAAACATATGGATGGATAAGGAAGGCAACAAAAAACATCTCGTTTTATTGCCTTTAAACATTTTACATTTTTTATATCTTTGAAGAATGGTTATATAGACCATTTTATAAAAGTAGCTTTCCTGGCAGATTTACTTTAAGACAGGAAAAGTGTCTTATCTTCAGTGTGATCATTTGTATCTACAATACTATACGTTCTTAAACAGCCTTAATAAAAATGAGATTTTCCTTTTATACTTATACACATTGTCTTTAATTGAGTAAAACATTAAAAAGGAATGGAGAAAAAAAACTTTTCTGGAGTGAGAATATCATTTTATCATTTCCCTCCAAATAGGGACTCCAAAGATATTATTTTTTTTATAGCTACATTCCTGGCCAATTCTTCATGAATAATGATGATCCTAAATTTCTTCAACATTTAGGCCAAGAGACCAACTTAAACCACTTTTTCCTCCCAGTGTGAATCTCTTTAAAAAATACAGAGTCTGGCTATGCAGCTATGCTCTACACTGGAGCCCCGTCTCACCTGGAAATCAGTGTGCTCAGGTCTCCTGTAGCCACATGATCTCACATTCATTAAAAACTACGACATTCTAGGATGGGTGATGCTTCATTGTGCAGGAACATGGGCAAATATCCTCATCTGGAGACTTCTAACCGAAGCACGGAGAGCTGGAAAGAGATGGGGAAGGTTCGTAGATTCCCCCCACCCCCTGAAATTGTCTCTGACTCCCCGTCATTTGGTTTACCTTTTCTTTTTATGTACCCCTTCCTCCATTATCACCCCACAGAAGTGCAGATCTGGGCTGCTCAACATCCCAACAGGGCTGCAGGCACAGTCTTTAGAAATTCCCACCCTGTGGCTTTTGGAGGATTGTCAGGCAAGAATGAACAGAACTGGGACAGACTCTCAGCCCTCAAATACCACCTGAACATGGAACTGGATTCTGAACCCGAGCTTTGCAGGCACGGGCTCGGGCTCAGGTGTCCCTGCCCATAAAACGTGCCTGTGTTTAATGGAGTCACATGTTCTACTCTGGCTCTTGTAGGTTCAGTTTTTGAATGATTGAATTTTAGGAGTTCCGAATGGACCCTTAAATCCACATTGGGTGTTTAAGTGCTTTCTTTGGGTATGAGTCCATTGGTTTGTCTTCCAGTAAATCCCGAAGGTAGATCTGGTCTTTGCTGCACACTGATGGACATGCCACAGCTAGCTAGTGGCACCGACAGGACTGCTTGGAACCTTCACTCTTGTGCTGTACGGTTTGTGTTTCTAGAATGAAGTCGGAACTGTGCTTTGCATCTTCTGGGTCAGTGGCGCCACTTCCTCAGGGGAAATTCACCCAAGGTTTTCATTCAAATACGTAACTTTCTGCCCCCTGTCCAAGTTCCAGAAGTATCGCGAGTTTCCTCGCTGATGATGGAGAGAAAGCACACAGAGAGTACAGCATCGACTGTGCTTCCTGTGAGCCCATCCGGGCAGCACACACCTTGGACATAGAGTGCCTCGGCACAAGGTCCCCGAGGTACACACAAGGTCATTTACATCTGTAGCTTCTATATGGTTTGCAGTCCGAGAATGGTTTGAGAGAATGTTAATTCTTCCATCCTGGTGGCTTTCCTCATAGTTTTCCTGTGAAATGGTTGTCCATTTACCTATAGGCTCCTCTTTCAACATTGTGACCTGAATAGCATTGTCGCTTCAGCAGAAGAATACAATGAGGCTGAAGTGGATGTGTAAGGCTGAGGGATTAGGGTAGTGGTCCTCAATCTTCCTAAAACTCTACCCTTTAATACAGTCCCTCATGTTGGGGTGACCCCCCCATCATAAAAATATGTTGTTGGTATGTCATAACTGTAACTTTGATACTGTCATGAATTATAATATAAATATGTGATATGCAGGATATCTGACATCAGTGTCCCGGACAGACCCAGGTGGCACTATTGGGAGCTGGTGGAAGCTTTCAGGGGTGTGACCTAGAAGGAAGTCTTTGGGTCATTTGATGGACCTTTTGTAGAGATAAGTGGGACTTCAGATCCCGTCTCTTCATTTGCTTCCTCATGACGAAGGTGGCAGCTTCCTCCACCACGCGCTCTTGTCATGGCATGATGCCTCACACAGACCCAAAGCCATGATGGATTCCAACCTCTCAAACAGAACAGAACCTTTGGTTTTCACAAGCAACTGAGCAGTGATTGGGGACCTTAGAAGCTGTGTCCATATGAGGTGTGTCTTCAGCATCTGCTGCACACCTGGCACTCATCTAGTTCTCAGGGTATGGCTGTGCACAAAATAAAGCCTTGGGATCCTGTTGCACACATTGCGACAGAGGAACACACAGAATAAGCACTGTGAGTAGTGCCTCACACGTGCTGAGAGCTAACTGCCTTCTGGGCATTACTGATGAAATATCTTCTGCCATGGACCGTTTCTGACCATGACCACGGTTAGACCGTTAGGACTCCTGCATCCTCATCTGTGTCATTTGGAAGAATACAAATTCTTGTCTCTAGGACTATGTAGGAAGGTGCTTTGCAGTTTGAATATAAAAATTTCCCCCGATTTCCCAAAATATCTTCCCTATGATATCAATCAAACCTAAGGTACCACACATCAGTTCACTTAAGTATTCCTAACCTCTTTCTAACAGCAGATAGGGTTCAAGGTAAGAACAAAGGAATTTGGGGAATTGTAAACATATTAATTTAAATTTTGGTTTAAGGTCACTAGGTTACAGGTGTTTAGTGAAAGGAAGTTCAATGAGAAATGCTAAAGATATAATTTTAGATATTTTTTTTCAAGATGGGGATTATAGCTAGGGTCAGACACATGCCAGACTAATGATCTGCCACTGAGACACATCTAAGTTTCTTTTTATTTATCTTGAAATAGAATCTTATTAGCATAACCAGGCTGGCCTTGAACTCCCTGTATAGCCCAAGCTGACCTCAAACCTGCTACCCCCACCTTGATTTCTTGTGTACTTGAATTATAGGTTTGTGATATTGTGGAGATTTACTGAAAGGAAGTGAAAGAAAAGCAAAAACAATACCAGACATGAGTATGTGTTTATCTCTTGAGCCCCAAAGTGGAAAATAAACTAAGTGAAACTGAAGAGCCCTTAATCAGGACCCTACCAGCATTTATAATGTTTTCAAGATATGTCAAAATGCTTTCCTTTCAAATACTTTTTTTTATGAGCCAATGAATATATTTTTTTGTATAAGATTATAGCATTAAAATCATTAAATGTCTTAAATAGCTGTGTGTCATAGAAAAATAGCCTGGGTCCTTAGGCACAAACAATTTTCAGTTCCATACAGACAGAGTTTCCCATCCTGACATCAGAAAATAAATGAATCCAAAAGCACGCTGAATCGTGCAGTAGGGTATCTTGGAGTTGCATGGAACTTGTAACCAACCAAAACATTTTTTATTAGCTCTGAAACCATACACAAGTTGGTGATCAAGGTGGCCAATCCCCATCTAAATGACAGTGGCCATAGAAGCAAACAGCCCTATCATCTGGACAAAGGTGGCCTTGAATCTCAGATTTTCACTTAGCATTGGTATATTCCCCATGGATGGAAGGAGTCTGGGCTGTTTCACTCCACTGCACCACTCCGGCTCTTTCTCCATGAATGGACAGAGCAATACACGCCCTGCAAATACTTAGGTTACTCCTCTAACCCACTTTGATGCTCAGCCCCAACCTTGGGGAAAATGAATGCCCCTCTTCTCAAGTTGAGTAAAATCAATTGGAAACACATGAGCAACATTCGACTTCTGTGTTTTAATTCACTAATGAGACGGTGGCTTTTTAAAGATTTCTTAAGTTTAGCATTAACCAGCGTAGTGGAAGTGATTATGTGTTACCGTTTCTTACTTATATCAGCAAAGTATCTACTATAGCAGCCGTTCTAAGCCTGTGGGTCATGACCACTTTGAGGGTTGAATGACCCTTACACAGGCATCCTGCATATAAGATATTTACATGACAATTCATAACAGTGGCAAATTTCTAGTTATAAAGTAGCAATGAAATGATTTTATGGTTGGGGGTCAGCACAACAGAAGGAAACATAAGCAAAGATCACAGCATTAGGAAGGATGACAACAACTGGGCTGTGGTTTACAGATGCTGCTTTCAGCTGAATGAATACATCCCCTTAGCCTCTGATCCCATCAGAGTGTCCCACTCGCCACTCAGTCTTCCATTTGTTTTCTTCCTTATCTCTCCTGGAGAATATTTTATTTACTAAGGATGGAGATGTGTCTAAATACAGTGCCCTCCTTACTGTCAGGATATGACAGGAGACAAGCATGTGATTACCCGGTTCTAGGATCATCATCAAATTAAATTCTCCAAAGGTTATCAGCAGACACACACACTGGTGAGAGAGCAGCAGCTAATTTGGATGGTTTTCCTAGTAGGGGAAGAGTGACTATAGACTAGCGATTTAACGCAATAGTGGTCTTCCTTTCTTTTTGTTTTAATTTTCTCCCTCCATCTAGAAATAGCCACCACTCTCCTGGCAACTGCCTCTGCGAGTGACTGTCGTCTGCAGACAGAATTCAATGTCTCTGACCTTTTCTCATTCTTAACAACAAAAATGAAAACAAAGCCTGACCTGAGCTAAGTGTGTGCTTGGTTCTGGGTCCCCTAAATTCCTGTAAAGCCAGAGGCATGAGTGAAAAGCACAGCAGCATGCATTTCCCAAACAAACAGGGGTTGAACAGAGGACCCCATGACTGTGGCTTCAAGGAGGTATCCAAGGCAACACAGGTTCTGCCTGGGGTTGGCTTCATAGGGCATCACCATTCTTTCTCACACATAACCTTCCATGTGGGCGTTGACTCACTAAACATGTTTCCTTGTTTTGTTTTATTTTTGAGTCTGCCCTGGACCTACTTCTGCAGATCAGGCTGGCCTTGAACTCACAAAGCTCTGCCTGCCTCTGCCTCCCGAGTGCTGGGATTCGAGGCATGTGCCTCCAACACCCAGCTGACTCGCTGCACTTGTTATGCAATGGAATCCACTGTTAGGAAACTTATTGAAAAATCTATTCTGATGACTGATTTTATAAGACGAGGCCAGGAAATTGGGACTGACTTACGATCTAAAGAATGAATGGGTAGCAGTGTGTACTTGTTCTTATTCATCCTTCCCTTCCTCCAGTGTTCGTGATTCCTCCTGTTTTCCCTCTGTTCTTTCAAGAAGCATAGGAAGCCTGTATTGAAACAGAGTGTTTAAGTGAGATTTGACTTTAGGCTGTTCTGAGGGGAGAATTTTTTTCCACCACGTGTAGCATAGGACTGAATAATAATGTTGATTTCCACCCTAAATAGAAGAAAGTGCCTTGGGGTGTGCAGCATGCAAGCTCATATTTTAATATTAATGCAAATCACAGAGCCAAAGTTAGTACTTTGGGTAAATTCTCTCTCTCTACTCCCACGGATGCTCAACCATCCTAGACACAGCTCACCACTAACAAAAACTGAGGCACCTGTGTTCCTAATCAGTGTGTTATTGTATCTACAGCATTTCCAGTGAGAAGTGATCCCAAAGGTCTTTAGAACTTCTGAAGGGTTTGTTTAGTTTGAGAAATAAATGGCAATGGTTGGAACAGAAATTTTTTTCTGGGTAGAAAGAGTGGGCATCAAGGATGTGTGCTTAGACCAACTTGGTCCATCAAGTGAATAAATGTGATTCTGAGACTGTAAGTGATATCCATGAGTGCTGGCAGGACTGCGGTACAAATTTATTTATAATGACTTCAACCCAGTCCAATTTGACCCTGCCTTCCCCTGAGCTAGCAAATGTAAAATGAAAATCCAAGAGTCACATACATTGCAAAGTTAAGTTTCATGATAATAAAAGCAAGCAGGACATAGGGAACTCAGAGCATGGAAGGGTAGTAAGATGAAGGGGGAGGCAAGATATAGTCTACCACAGCCCTAACCTTCCTTGTGGTCTATTTTCTTTTGAGTGGATGCATAGCTGGTTTGAAACTCTGGCTTGAGCAGACTGGTGCTCATAATTAACATTTGGGGGGTCTACTATTAATTAAATACAGCCTGTGTCCCCTGCTCTCACATGAACCAATGGTGCGATGCTATCCTGCTGCCTCAAAACTAAGGCAGGGGGAGGGTTGAGTGTTATTCATAAGTCTCATAGCAGCAATAGATAGTGGCGAAAGTCCAGATCTTTCTGACTCCCCACTTCTTGTCTGAATAGTGAGGCCCACATACTATGATGGTGGAAGACCTTTGGGAGCTCTGTCAGGACAGGGGTATGCAGTTCCCCAGGATAGGGTGCAAACAATTTGTCATCAGCCTATTACTAGCTAGGAACCAACCCTTGATATATAGCTGCGGCTTTCTTCCTCAACATGAAATGTACTAAGTGAAGTGACAAGCAAGCCTCAACTGTAAACAATGAGAGAGTTGGAAGTTGTAATAGGTATCCAGAGGATGACATAGCATAACTCCATGCGCCCTCCCTAAGAATACTCAGGCATCCATGGTTCTTAAGAACTCAGCCTCAAGTTCCCCTGTTCATGAACTTTAGTTCATGGGCCAACTTAAATGTGGATTTCCTTTTGAGCAAATAATTAGTGAAACTTGCAACATAGATATTTCGATATGTCTTGGACAGATAGAGACACAGTATGGTGATATACTATTTGTGATTTAATAAAGGTCGCCTGAAGGATCACAGTGCAAACCAGCCATGCTATTTAGCTATAGAAGCTGGACAGTGGTGGCACACACATCTAATCCCAGGACTCAAGAGACAGAGGCAGATGGATCTCTGTGAGTTCGAGGCCACCCTGACCTATACAAGAGTGACTCAGTCTAAAGAGAGAAACAGCTCACACAAAGGAGATCTCAGCACTTGGGATCTCATGTCTTTAATAGTAGTTCTAGAAAGGTGTATAAGATAGAAGCCAGGCATTCAGTAGTTAGTCTCAGAGATTAATTCTCTAGCCACACTGAGGACAGGACAGCCCTTTCAGCCTGAGGTACAGGTAAGAGCTAGTGGCCAGCTGCTCTGCTTCTCCGATCTTCAGCTTGAATCCCAATATCTGTCTCTGGGTAATTATTATTATTATTGTTATTATTATCATCATCATCATCATCATCATCATCATCATCATCATCATTGGCACTTAGACTCTTCCCCTCTCACTGTTGAGTCTTGAACGAACACTATTAAGGGTGAAGGAAACTGATACTGTGAAAATTCCTCCCAGAGTCCTGTCAAACTGTCATGACCCATGAGAATCTGCTGCCTAGACTCCCTGATGCTCCAACTTGCTCCCGTTTCAAGCCAGCATCCAAAGCCCATCAGTGACTTTCCTTTTATCCTTCGGCCATTGCTGATTCAGGCAGCAGTGCACACTTCAGCCCACACAGTGCCAGTGCCCAGGGCCAGCCTCAGCTGTCCCCTCTGAAACAGCTTGCTCAACACCATCACACCACGCTAGCCCGCCGGAGGAACCGTCTTCCACACGCTTTACTTCATGGAAGGATCTGATTGTAGAGTTTCCTGGTAGGTCTGAGCAGCTTCTCCTATGGAGTTTTCTGGCTCTCATGCAGAAGGTGGAGACACTTTTCATTATGCACGGGAAGAGAACAAATAATTTGTTTTAAAGATAGAATGTGTGAATGAAGAGCCCTGTGGCTGGGCAGAGAGCAGGGCAGCTGAATTCCTTGAACAAGTAAGTGGAGGCCAATGGCAACAGGGGTGACTGTAGACACCCCAAACAGATACACATGTGATCACACACAATCATCTATCCATACACACACACAAGCACACACACATACACACAAACACACACATACACAGAGATACACATAAATACATACACATAAGCATACTAATTCATACGCACAATATAGAGTCATAATATTTCCACAAACATATACACATACAGACACACATACATAGTGCATAATCACACCACACACACGCAAACACACAGACACCCACAGATACACACTCAAACCATCACACTGATACAGAGATTATACAAGCACCCTTTTGAATAGACATATAAGAACATAGACATGCATACATACACCCAAACATCACACACACACATATGCATAATCACCCCAACAAAACACACCACATATAATCATGCCACATGCATACATAAACCCCCTAAACACACCATACACATACATCCCTCACACACCTCTCACACAAGCACTTCACACACGCACATCACACAATGAACACACATTTACACTTTCATTAGGCTGCAATAGTACCATTGCCACAGTGGTTGTAACTTCATACAGAAAATGCTCTGAACAAAGGATGCTCACACTTCCTTGGGTCTGTACAGAGATTTGTAGATGCTCAGGAGGGTCACGTGTTCCCCAAGCAACACGGTAATAAAAAGTGATAAATGACTTTCTTCCAACCCTACTCCCTGAGATAACCACTAGCAATATTCCTAACCCTGTCAGCAGACAGAGATGGTGATAGAGGAGGCGTCAAGAACTGTGCAGGGCCATATGCTGGTCGTTGCCACACAGAGCCACCTCAGAGCAAACGGAATTGACACCATGTATACTGTTGTGTAGATTTGTAGACATTGTGCAATAGTTCTCTTGAACGTGGGAAAATGAAACATGTCAATCACTGACAGGTTGACAACTGGCAATGTCAATTAGGGATAATGCATGTTTTCTTTTTCCATAGCAGAATGAGGGAGAATCTCAAAGCCAAATTACTTCCTGCAGGCAAGGTGCTAAAGATAAATTTAAAGCATTATTCTCATATGAGCCAGTTCCTTGATGAAGCAGAGACACTGAGTACATGATTTAAAATTGAAAAGTGTTTATTGATCATGAATTCTTAGGTCTTTGCAGTTAGCTGGCACTAAGCCAAAGAGAGGGTTAAAAAAAAAAAAAACAATATTTTTTTCTTGAATACCCTTTGTGTGAAGAGCCAGAAAATCATTTCACTGTTATTGCTTTTTTTTCTTCTTTTTTTGGTCTCAAAAATCTATCACCTGAAATAATCTAAAGTCAGGTGTTCCCTGGGAGATACACAGAATACGTTTAAAAGTCTCCCAACCCTGTTCCAGTTGCTGGTGGCCCAAGGGAAACATCAGAAAATATCAGAGGTGATAATGAAATTATCCAGTGTTTATTAGCCCAGAACTTTAGGTTGCCATTTGAATTATTTTGCCCATGACCAAATATAGATAACTTAGACTTTTTATAATGTTGAGATTTTCAAGAAAAAAGATGAATCTTTCTTTATCTATCTATCTATCTATCTATCTATCTATCTATCTATCTATATCTATCTATCTAATCTATCCTCTATCATCTATCCATCTATCTATTCTATCAATCTATCCATCTATTACCTATTTATTCATCTGTCATCTATTTATCTATCATCTATCTATTTATCCATATGTTATCTATTCATATATCTATTATCTATCTACCTATCGTCTATTTATCTATCCATCAATAATCTACCTACCCATCTATCATCTATCTATTCATTTATCTATTTATCCATCTGTTACCCATCTATCTATCATCTATATGTCCATTTATCTATTTATCCACCTGTTATCTATGTATCATCATCATCTATTTATTTACCTATTTCACTTGTGCAGAGGATTAAGCCCAGGGCCACATAGTAACCAAGAACATTGAGCTACACCTCTTGTCCCAGCTGTCACTTGAGTGACAGCTCCATTTCAGAGCTCAGGTGAGAGACCCACTTCTACTTTCTTGGTTTGACTGCTGACTTGGTGATTTTTCTCATCGTTGTGACATATTTGACAGCAGTGACTGGGTGCCAAAGGGTTTAATTTGGCTCACAGTTCAGAAGATGCTATTCAGAAGGCAGGGAAGGTTCTGCAGCTGTGTGCTTCTGGCCGTGGCTGCAGAGCTTGTCATGCTGCCTGATAGCATTATGGTGGATTGAGAGACAAAACAGTGTAATCCACGAGTGAGGCTATACCTTCAAGCTCTGCCCTTAGCAATCCATTTCTGATAGGGATGGCCACAGTGTTCAAGTTCTATGCCAGGCATTCGGGAGGCAGAGGCAGGTGGATCTCTGTAAGTTTGAGGCCAGCCTGGTCTATAGAACTAGTTTCAGGACAGCTAGGGCTGTTATACAAAAAACCCTGTCTTGAAAAAACTAAAACAACAACAACAAAACAAACAAACAAAAAAACCCCATGCGATTCCATGGAGAGCATTTCACATTCAAGCCATATCAGAAACACTAAAAATTGCCATTACATAGCAAGTATGTATACCTGTATGCATATAAATGCATGTTCTATTTTTATTGAGTGTATACTTACATGAGTAATACTATTTTTGTAACAGTCTAAAATGTATTTCTTTGTGTGTGGTCATAAAAAAATCTATGTTGTTTTCTATTTTTGCAAAAAGACCTAGAGGGTCCATAGGTGATTCAGCATATAGTAAATGCACATCGGAGCAGGGCTAAAGAAGACGCATTTCCCATTTTGTTATTTGCAGGAAATGGATCCCGTGGATGTTACTCTTTGTTCTCTACACTCAATCTAAAAGGATAGAAAGCTGCCATACAGATCCCTCTGGGGTGCCAGCGGGAGAGGGAAGGGAAAGGGGCAATGGTTGCTGAGATGACAAAGCCCATAAGAAGTGAGGACCCCACTGCTGACCTCATCTGGTGGCCAGAGGTAGGGAGACCTATAGGGTGATGCCTGGATGGAGATGACCCTCCCTTTGGAGCAGAGTTGCTGGACTAGCTATGGGAGGGGTTGCATTTTAGACGGCCCAGGGAGCCCTGGAAGCTTGGCAGAATGATCCAGGTGGAGCTCACAGTGTTATGGGGATTTCCTGAGAGCCCTGAGCCTCCAATGGAGTGGCTGAGTTTAATGCTCTCACAAGGGACTTACTCTTTATGGTTTTCCTTCGATGCAGAAAGAAGTAAGGTTCCCATCCAGTTGATAGGGATGCCTTTCCAAATGCAAGGAATACATCACACTGGGAAGCACGTGCAGAGTGGCAACTATAAACACATATCATGAATGGTCTGTGTTTGGGTCCGGCCCTGTTTTAGATGCCTAGCTGTTGCTTGATTTTAAGTCCCAGCCTCTGCTGCCATTTTGTTTGGATTGCATCTGCACAGGTCTTCTGTGCATTGTCACAAGCACTGTGGTTTTCATGCATACAAGTACCTTGCTGTATTCAGAGAACGAAACACTGTTTATGTAAAAGAAGAGAAAATAAGTATTTCCCCATGTTTTAAAGAAGCATTTAATGAGGTAATAATAGGCTCTTGGAGGGGCAGGTGCTGGTAGAAGAAGTAATTAAGTTTATGGCGTAGATATTTAAATGAGTATGGAGTAGAAAGTTTCAGAAAAGTGGAAGAAAAGAGCAGATCATTTCCAGAGGTTTGTGAGATGAGGGAATACAGGCATTTTGGTGGTGATTGATCTGCAGGTACTGGGAAGTAACCCAAGAATGACTACAGTGAAGGAAGCCGATGAAGATCCAAGTCGAGTTTCTTTTTAGACACTATTTGCTTCTCACTTAAAGAGATATGACACAGTTGTATGTTTGGCCCCAGAGCAAAGTGCATGCTGTGAGCACAACCTCACTATAGAACCTCTGAAGGGTTGGCTATAGCATCCCCAAGAACCACACATACACGACATGCTGCTGAGGAGATGACCAATCACCACCGTGGAAACATTGGACTCCCCTGAACAAGAACAGTGCGAAGCCGACACCATGGTGACAGACACGTATGAATAATTGAATTGTCTTTCATGAGACACTGGTACTTGTAGCAGAGACAAAGATAACTGGAGGAAAGTGACAGTTCATCTGGAAAAGGGGTTTTGCTGTATCCTTGACAAATAGCATGAAAAGAATCATTGAAGAATAAGACAAAGCAAGTGTTGCAGAGGAGGCATCGTAGTTAGCAAAGGCAGAGGGATAAGAGGAAGAATATGAATCTAATATGGATATGCTGAAGAGAAAGGGTAATGCAAACTTAGCCTAGGGAATATGAAGAAGGATAAACAGAGAAATACTGGAAAAGGGGAGTGGGGGCCAAGGAAACAAGAACACAGATTGAACATGCCTGCCCAGAGAGAGGCCTGAGAGCAGACTCACAAACGGTGTGTCCTGTAGAATGGGCACCATTGCTTGAGGGGGTCAGATCCTTAGTGTACTCCAGGAGCAAAAGACAGATTTTGTGGGAAACTTGAATTCTGGGATGTCTGTGCCTCCCGCAGTTTTTTCTTTGTCCAAGAATATTTTCGCTATCCTGGGATTTTTGTGTTTACTTGTGAAGCTTAGCATGTTTTGTTTTTGTCAACTATTGGTGAAGAATTGTGTTGGGATTTTGATGGGGATTGATTGAATCTGTAGATTGCTTTTGGTAGGATGCCGTTTTCACAATATTAATCCTACCAATCCATGAGCATAGAAGATCTTTCCATCTTCTGATGTCTTCTTCAGTGTCTTTTTAATTTTACAAGTCTTTCACTTGCTTGGTTAGGATTATTTCAAGGTACTGATGGCTTCTAAGTTCCTTTTCTTACTGATGAGAATTTTCTTGAATTAAATTGTGGGAATGTAACTGGATAGTGTGCAAAGGTGAAAGCCATTAGGGCACTCATTTCCAAGTGGGGTGTCTGTATCTAACTCCTCCCCTTGGGACTCTGGGATCAATATGGAAGAGGAGGTTGCAGGGCCAGAGGTTATAGGTGACTCCAAGGACACAGTGTCTTCCAGTCACCACAGGACCGACGCACACATGAACTCACAGAGACTGGGTAGCATACACAGAGCCTGTAACAGGTTCAAGCCAGATGGGGTCCCAACACTAAGAGGGGCAGTGAACATGGCCTCTACCCTTACCCAAGAAGCTATCTGCAATTAATACCCATTGACAAAAGAAAAAAAAAATCAGCTTTCTCCAGTAGAATCTCACTGGGTAGATTAACCACCCTTCAGGGCAGCACCTATGCCCAGGAGTAGTTGGCCAACACAAGACACGGAAACAGTATTTTTGTAAATGTTTTATTCTTTGGTTTGGGATTTTTTTGTCTTATTGGTTGGACTTTTGCTTGTATATTTTGTTTCCCATTT
The DNA here is from genome assembly GCA_030556225.1 of Cricetiscus sungorus. NCBI lineage: Eukaryota > Metazoa > Chordata > Mammalia > Rodentia > Cricetidae > Cricetiscus > Cricetiscus sungorus. The sequence goes on from JANBXA010000429.1 coordinate 7,225,872, forward strand.
TGGAGCTTTTACAAAGTACTTTTTTGTGTGTTTCCTGTTTATTTGCTGTTGTTTGCTTTTGGTTTTGTTTGTTCATTTAAAGAAGGTGGGAAAGGGCATGGAGTGGGTGGGGAGATAAAGAGGATCTAGGAGGAGTTGGGGGAGGGGAAAAGAATGATTAGACTATATTGTAAGAAAATATTTTTTTTCAATAAAAGTGGTAAGATAAGAATTTTGTGATTGTACTTATACCACTAAATATGAACAGTATGAATTTCAACAATAACCAAAAATAAAGGAAGGAAGGAGAGAAGGAAGAAAGGAAGGAAGGAAGAAAGGAAGGAAGGAAAGAAGGAGGGAGGGAGAAAAGGAAGGGAGTGAGGAAGAAAAGAAAGGGAGGAAGGGAAGGAGGGAGGGAAGAAGAACAGGAAGGAAGATTCTGATGAGGCTGCTACTAAAATTCACAGGTAAAGGAAGAGGCTGATAAAATGTGAGTCTGAATAAGGACAACCCTGGGTGCAGGCTAAAAAGCTGGGGATGAGTAACCACGAGAAAGAAGCCATTCACAGGGAGGTTGTGGTGATGCTGAGCTCACATGGGCTGTGTCTGGTTGAAGTTCACTCTACTCTTTCCATATAAAGAAGACGTGCTGTTAGCCTTGCTAACCTAGACTAGAGAGGACTGAAGATTGCTTAAAAGTAAAGTGATTCTCCAGTCATATTGATTTGGAAAATGTTTAGCTTACTGCTTGTTAAATCTTATATTATTAACCCTTCACCTTAATACGTAGCAGACCAAATAGCTGCCATAATTACAAGACACACGTTTCTCTGCTTTTCTGTATGTGTGTGTGTTTGTGTGTGTGTGTGTGTGTGTGTGTGTGTTTGGCTATATCCTAAGCATTACTTTCAATTTATAGTCTCTTCATAGAAATCTTTTAAAACCTCTTTTCCATTTGAATAATAATGAGTTTAATTAAAACTATAAAATATAGCCCATAAACGCACTCAACTGGGCTTCCGTGATTTTCAGTAAATTACACTGTGAGTCTAGCCACCCTGGCACCTCCCCGATGGTCTGAGACCTGACATCTTTTTTTGTTATCTAGTGAACTGTAGGAGAAAGAGCTTCATAGCATCTGTGGACCCATTAAGGATGTTATGTCTCTCCCATTACTGAACAGTAGTAACTTACTTTTTCGAAATCATTCTAAGTAAACATTTAAACACATCAAGGCCCACAATGCGTAATTCATTCTCACATCACAATTTGGAGGCTGGATGTTCATCAGCATCATCACAGAGAGTGTGGGAATGCAGCTTCACATTCAGGCATGATAAACACCGGCTGACCTGCAAGCTTGTGACTAGAAGCATGTATTAAAATTGGAGTCCAAATCCTCGGATGGGGATGCGGTTTAGTTGGGCAAGCGCTTGTACAGCCTGGGTTAAGCTGGGGTTTCCATCCTCAGCACCTTTTAAAGTTGTGGTGGAGTCTATCTGTGACCCGAGCACTTGAGCTGTAGACACGGGAAGAGCAGAAGTCTTAGGTCAGCCGCATAGAGAATTCTAGGCTACCCCTGTTTAAAGCACTTGCCAATAAATAATGAGTAAGCAAACAAATAAATAATAGAACTTGGTTGAGTCAAGACCTTAAAAATGCTTATGTAAAATCTGGTCCTTTGGCCTACAGTTATAGGCAGCAATTATTGGCCTGACCTCAATTATAATAATAATAGTAATAAAAATATAATAATAATAATAAACCCAGGGTTTATGTCAGAAATTTTGACGAAGATGTGCGACACAAGCTGTGGGCTTGCTGTGGTAGTTTGAGTGAGAATGAACCCGTAGGCTCATATATTTGAATGCTTGGTTCCAGGTTAGCAGAACTGTTTGGGAAGGAATAAGAAGCAAGATATTGTTGAAGTCACTGGGGATGGGCTTCGAGGTTTCTAAAGCCTAAACCAGGCCCAGACTTGTGCTTTCCTTTCCTGCTGACTGTGGATCAGGATGTAAAGCTTTTAGCTACTGCTCCAGCACCATGCCTGTCTGTTCCCCACCATAACAACCATGAACTAACCCCCTAAAACTGTAAGCAGGCTCCGCAATGAAATGGTTTCTCATATACAAGCTGACTTGGTCATGGTGACTCTCCACCACAAAGGACAGCAGCTAAGACACTCGCTGACCACTTCTAAGAGGTTTCTCTATGGAGAAAAGAAGCTTGTGATACTTGATGTACAGTTTCACATCCACATGGAAGGAGACGGGGTTGAGGGTTACCATAGCTCGAGTCATCTAAGAGCCTCAAGGATCCTGTCTAGCTCACTTTGACACCAGCTACAAAGTCAGCAGAATAATTATTCAAATGCTTTGCATTCTCTATTTAAGCATTACCCTTTCGCCTATTAAATGCAAGGATTTGCATCTTCATAAGCCAGGCACCATAGCAATATCAGTATTTTAGGACTGCCAGGTGTATTTCAGGTAAGGTTGCAGCCATTGTCTTTCATAAGAGCTCATACATTTGATGCATCTGACAGTCTCACTTGCCATTACAGTAGTACAGATGGCACAATGCACAGCAATGTATGAAGAATCTAGCTTGCTTGTCTCGAAAACTTTGCTTCCAAAGACAAGAAATTAGCTGAATGCAGACAGAAGGAATAGTTTGTTGACTCTTGGGCTCAGTGCTTGGTGACAAGTGAGTGGCTATCAGAAGTTAGACATTCACAGAGAAAACTCCAAATCCTCATTTGTTCCCAAATAGTTTTCCTTTATCACTTTCTTCTTTTCTTCTCTCTCTCTCTCTCTCTCTCTCTCTCTCTCTCTCTCTCTCTCTCTCTCTCTCTCTCTCTCCCTCTCTATCTCTCTCCCCCCCCTCTTTGAGAGTGTTGAATAAAGTTAGAGTTGGGAAATAGTAAGGCATACTTTAACTATTATTTTCTTGATTGATTTAACATTTATTGAGCACATACTATACCCCGACCGTAGATGTGGGTATGCAGGGAACCTACTTTACTAGTCCAGTCCGTGTGGATTTCAATTTCCCTGCATGAAAATGTTTTTAATTGTATTATGTTGACAAAATACCCTGCAAAGCATCTTAATAATTTATTTGGCTTGCTGTCTAAATAGACTTAGTCCATCACTGAAGGGATGGCATGGCAGTTTTCCTGACAGCAGGACCATGAGACTGAGAATACTAGCATTTAGGCAGACTAGGAAGCACAGAGCAGGGGACACTGGGGCTCTGCTCATTTTCCTCACTTTCCCCAGAGTGGGTCTTCCATCCTTGGATAATCCTGGGAATGCGCTCACAGTCATGCCCAGAGGTGTGTCTCCTAGGTGATTGCAAGTCTAGTCAAGTAGATGGTGACCATGACCGTCAGATTCAGTGAGGATAGATCCACTCTAACCCTAGACAGTCTCACAATGTTTCACACATGGAAAGTTCAAGTACAAACGAAATGCAAGTATTGCACTTCACATGTTATTGTCAAGATTTTGTAAAATAACCTATGTACATAATTTACCATAGCAAATAGATACTACTAAAAATGAAGTCACATTTTTTACTTTATCAAGATCATGTAGTCTGGAGAAGTTTACTGGTGTTCTTTTTTCCATTTTCCCTTGCCCCCTAACAGATTAAATAACCGAACGGTCTTTTTGGGTATAATCATATAGATATGGTTGATCTGTTTGGAGAAATTTGTGTTCATTAAGAGATCTGAACAAAAGCGGTTACCATCCATAGGGTCACCTTTCTGGAGCCAATACTAAAAATCTGTATTCTGTCTATAAAGGATCACTGCAGAGCAAGAGAAGGTGAGGGAGGGTACGGCCCGAGTCACTGCCGTCTCTGAAGAGAGATCTGTTAGCCTGCGGTGTCTGCTCATCCATGGAGAATAATTTAATCATACTTGTAAATGGCATTCCAACAAAAGGTCATCGGATCTATCAGGCCCTCCTCAGCGAAGGAAAATTAGACCTGCTTTATTGATGTTGGAAAGTGATACAGTGCCTGGCTCTGCCGTGGCTGGGAATTGGGGAATTGAAAGGAGGAGGCTGAAGTGAGCAGCCGAACCACCGGAACCCCGGCAAGCAGAAGCAGGCCACGTGCCTCTCCAGCTGCAGATCCCCACGCCAGCTGTGGCCCTGTCTTCTGTCTCCCTCCCTTTCCCCTTACTGTTAACTGTGTAAACACGTTATGAACATGAGCAGAGTCAGGAAACCAGAGGTTAGGAGTCCAGGCATGGAGAAAGCAGCAATGATTGCTGACATCTGTTGTTCAGTCAGGCAAAAGGCATTGTGTGGCATAGGGAATTCACCTCACAGGCTGGAACGCTGTTTATAGGAAGGTCAATGTCCAAGTCTGTGGTGTCGGTTTTATCATTTATTTTATGTACTTGGGCGTTTTGCCTGCATGCATGTCTGTGTACCGTGTGTGTGTGTGTGTGTGTGTGTGTGTGTGTGTGTGTGTGTGTGTATGCAGTGCATGCAGACACCAGAAGACTGTGTTGGGTCCCTGGGGCTGGAATTATGGATGGCTGTTAGCTGCCCGGTATGATACTGAAAACTGAATTTGGGCCCTCTGGAAGAGCACTATGCATTCTTAACCACCGAGCCCCCTCTCCATGCCCAGACTCTACACTGATGCTGACCTGCAGGTCTGTAGTCTTGGGCACAGTGTAGCTAGAATTGTGACCATAGGTGAAGAAAATGATTCATTTAACTGAACTGGGGAAACAGAAGGGAGCGGGGCGGGGGTTAGGGGGAAGTCTTAGGTTTGCATTATTACGGAACAAATCCTCACATCTCTAGTTGATGGTGGAACAGTTTGGTTATGCCCTGGCCAGGGTTTTATGGGACTGCTGCCAGTTGTCAGCTGGGCCTGTGACTTCATCTGAGGCATGGAAGCTCACTGGCTGCTGATAAAACCAATTCATTGTTTTTATAGGACTGACGTGCTTAGCTCCTGATATTCAATATTCTCTTCCATGTGCTCTACTCCAGAGGAAGCACTTTCCTCGTTCACCCTCAACAGGATGTCATGTTCCCCATCAGATCACCCTGATTTCATTGTACTTGACCCCAGGGCCTTTTCTGAAGTGGTCATAGGAAAAGATCATATATCCTGAGGCATACACAGAGCATCTTAGAGGAAAATGGGCAATTTCACCTAGGAAATGTTGCTTAGTTATTAATGTGACCATGGGTAGTTGCATATATTTTGATAAAAAAAGCCATTGTTTTCCTATCAATTTAGCCTTTTCTCATTTTAATGATGTCACATCACTTTACATTACAATGATAGAATAGATGACAGTACCTCAAACAAATGTGGGGTCAAGTGTGGTTACAATCACCATGGCGGTGATGCACTAACAGACTGACTACCTCTCTCAGTATCTGCTTTTTCTCATTATCTATTGGCCTTCTTAGCAACCTTCTTTTAATGTTTTTATTTACATGTATTAGTCACACATGAAAATATATTTTGGGGGCTGCAGAGATGTTTAAGAGCACCATAGTTAAGAACACTTGCTATCGATCTAGAGGGCCCAGGATTGACCCCCAGCTTCCACATGACTTCTCAAAACTGTCTGTTATCTCCTGTCTCAGGGATCCAATGTCCTTTTCTGGCCAACCAGGGTACTGTGCATGTGCATGTGCGCGCGCACACACAGACACACACAGACACACACACACACACACAGGCAAACACTCAAATGCATTAAACAACTTAGTCAATCAATCAATCTGCTTATGATGACATTTTCAAGCATGAGTATAATGTGTTTTGATCACTCTGATTCCCCTATCCCATCTCCCCAAGTCCTAAATGAACATCGTTGTTTTTACTGAGAAACGAATGATGGGCAGTTGTGTGGTCTGATGCCTCGCAGCAGAGTCCAAAGCTCTCCTCCTCTGCTCATGGTTCCTACGATTGGGAAGAAAGCTGTGTGCCAGAGCAGCAGCTTCATCTCAACCCGTCTGAGTTATCACCACGCCTCAAGCCTGACATGTTGATCTATCCAGACTCCTTGCAGAGGATGCCTAATAGGATCCCCGATGATAGTGGAGCATAAGTCATGTCACCACTCCACAACCAGGATCCACAGAGCCTCAGACAGTGTTTGTCCAGAGCTTGTCAGATTTATCTCTCAGCTTCCGGGAGTAAAAGGCATGAATGATATGAACACATTGGAAAACTCTAGAAAACTCCAAATGTCTGTGGCTGCACCATTGAGCGCTCCAGACAATTACCCAGGATTCATTTGCAGTGGTTTAAATTTGTTCAATATTTCTTTGAGAAGGTTTGGGCACTCTTAGGATTTTCTAGGTATTTTTCTCCTGGAACCTCATTCCCTTCAGTTTAGAAGATATTTTGAAATGTCAAGCTCCATGCCTTGACACAGCACACAGCACACATACATGCCACACACACAACACAGACAACTACTAAACATTTTAGTTACACCATGGAAATTCATCTAAATATTGATAAGTTCATTGCACTATCTGTTTTCCTTCAGGCTGTTATCATAGATTGTAATTTCAAATTTTATTGAAATTCCCATTGTCCACTAAATTCTCTCAGGGAAGGGATGGGATTTGTTTGTACTGGGATTTTATTTCAATTGTCTATGAAGTCAGTGACAAATAACAAGGTAGGACTTACCGTTTTGATTATAAACAAATGTATAGAGGGTCATTTCAGTCAGTTGCCTATCCCATATTCTTTATTTTCTCTTACAGTTTTATTTCTGAATATTACAATAGACCATAATTTTAGTTTCCTAACCTCAAAACCATGGCATGGTTGTCATAGCCATTGGAAATTACCAAAAATATTACAAATAAAAATTTACCTACTATATTATTATCTATTAATAATTATTACCTATGGTTTGACCACATATACTTCCATGAGTTTTATTCATTATTGCACAAAATTGAATGGGTATGTTATGTATTAACTTGCTCCCTCACCTGACATATTGAGAATGTTTTCATTTAATTCTATGCATACTGGATGCCTTTCTACAATTCCATCTTAGCAGGGCTGGGTGGGGATAATAATGCATTTTCTAGCAGGTGATATTTCTGTATTTCTTTCCGCAGTGCTCAGATTCCCAACTGAGGTTGTGGCCAGATACCAGGGACAAAAGGGAGTCCAACTTCTGACCCAACCCTGTGTCTTCTGCTGATTCTTCGTATTAGCTCAGAATTTGCGACATTTTGATTCATTTGGTGGAAGTATAATACCTCTGAGTGTAATGTCCCCTTCTAGACTATGTCACTAAAGCTTGTGAAAGTTCACTGAGATACGAATGTGATGAAAAACTGACCTCAGTTTTCCAAAATGCCATTTAGGATGGTTGTGACATTGCACTATAGATGTGGGGGAATAAAAAAGGTTCATAGTTTACTGGCTTAAAGGAGGATATAGTACCATGAATAATTGGGTGGGCCCGAGTCAGTCCAGCAAGAGACTTAGTCAGAGCTTTAGCACATAGTCAGAGCTTTCACTCACTTCTGGGAGTCCTAGCTCATCTTGCCAGATGCCCCCTGTGCTCTGAATTCACCCAACCAGACTTGTAATCACCTAAACCAACTCAGTGAAAGGAGCCTCCCGGTCTCTCTCTTATTAGTTCTGCTTTTCTCATCACATATTGGCTAGTACAAACATGTTGTCCATGTTGATGCCAGATAAATTGTCTGTAACGGCTGATTTTGGCTGTCACTTGACATAACCCAAAATCACCCAGGCAGGACAACCTCAACTGAAGAACCACCTTTGTTGATTGGCCGGCTGGTGAACCTGTCTGTGGAGCATTTTCATAAGTGCTAATGGATGTCAGAGGGCCCAGCCTTCTGTGGGTGGTGCTATCCCATCTGGGCTTGGGCTGTGTAAGAAAGGAAGCTCAGAGTGAGACTGAGAGCAAATAAGTAAACAGCACTTCTCCATCCGGTGCTGCCTCCAGGTCCGTGCCTCCAGCCCTGCATCCGCTGATGATAGATTGTAAGCTGTAAGATGAAATACCCCTTTCATCCCCATCCTCTTACATCCCCTAGGTTGCTTTTGGTCAGATTTATCAGAGTGGCAGGATGAGCACCAGCACACCACCTGTGTCACTTGGCTGTTCCTGTTGGAGCTCACTTCTGTACCTGGTGCAGACACGAGGGGTTGTTAGATAGGCTGGCTCTAGCCTGGAACGTTATCACCCTAGTGATGTAATTCCACTTAAAATGCATCAGAATGGAGTTCAGTCTGCCATCAGCCCTAACCCTGGGAGGACAGTATGTTTCCCTGATTCAAATTCTATAACAGGAAAATATTTCTTCAAAAGAATTATCTGACATGTACATATCCTCATAAGCATGTTTTATGTGTTCATGCAATCTTTATTATTGCCAAGGGGATAATGTTTACTCTTTACACTTTTTCCTGCTCCAAAGTGTGTTTTTCCGTAGCTGAAGAATCTTTCATAGCTACTTAGTAAGTGAAATTATCACTGAATTATTAAAAATATTCATGAGAGCTTTTTTTATTATTAAGAATGGTGCTAATGTCTACAGGTTATATTCATTCATGTTTTATCATTTAGGTTTGAAGGGACATATGAATTCTTTAGGTGTTTGCCCATACCTTTACTATATGCAAGAGTGTTTTTATTTTATAAGGACCTGGGAACACTATATGCCTATCATTTTTATTTATTTTGTTATTATAAAGTATGTTTCAAATATGAGTACCCTGACTAATAACAGATGGATCCCTCTGGACCTATGCAGGGAATTGCTTGAGTGAATGGTTAAAGAAAAGGTTTTAAAATGGTCTTCTGTTGCCAAGTGAGGGAGTGCTGGTGTGGGACAGAGGAGGAAGCAGAGGAGAAAATGAGAGCCATGAGTAACATGAGTTAATAAGAGACCCACAGACACATACTGGGGTTCGAGCTGAAGATCAGGGAAGCAAAGCAGCGGCCACTAGCTCTCACCTCTACCTCAGACTGAATGGGCTGATCCTGTCCCCACGAGCTCTCACCAAGCCTCAGACTGTAACCTCCCCTCAGCGTGGCTGGAGAAAGAATGCCTCTCTGATACTTGCTTCTGTCTTATACACTTCACTACTGCTGGGATTAAAGGTGCAGCTATAATTCTCTTTTAGACTGATTCACTCTTATGTAGATCTGGGTGGCCTTGAACTCACTGAGAGGTGTCTGTCTCTTACTCCTGAGTCCTTGGATTAATGGTGTGTGCCTGGTTTCTATGGCTTGTGGCTGACTTTGCTTTCTGAATCCCCAGGCAAGCTTTAATAAATTATAAATGCAAGGATGAGAAGGGGAGGAGGAGGAAAAGGGGGTGTAGATGGGGAAGGAGGAGGCAGAGGAAGACGAGGAAATAGAGGGAGGAAGGGAAAGGGGAAGGAGAAAGGAAGTAGAGGTGGAAACAGCAAGGGGAAGGAGAGAGGGAGGGCAGCACTGAGGAGGGGAGGGAGCAGCACAAGCAGAGGGGTGGAAGGTGGAAGCAAGGAGGATGCAAGAGGAAGAGGAAAGAATGAGTAAATAAACTCTTGTCCTGGAGACAGACCTGTGAGGATTGCTACACACACCCATATTCCCCTTGATAAGCGATCTTTAATCACACTCAAGAGCCCATTTTCTAAACAGAATCCAGGATGCCTCGAGAATTAAATTACTTGAAATAATAATTGGATTCATAGCAAATGGTAGTTCTGTCCCTTTAACTTGATTGTTATTTTATTTATTTATTTATTTATTTATTTATTTATTTATTTATTTATTTGGCAAACACAACCATGAGTATTTCAAACAGTCTCTTCAACCATCCAAGTTCAAAGCTAGGCACATTTTCTCTGAATTTGCCCATCCATTCATCTTTGGCATGTTTTTCTGTGAATTAGCCGGATCACTCATCTACAATTTGCAGAAGGTTCGGTTTTGGTTTTTTGCAAGTCCTGGGAGAAAATGAAGCCTGGCAGCAAATGGACTTTGTAATGTAAAGGGAAAGATCTCTGCATCCCCTGATCCTTTTCACAGAAAGCATTTGGAACACTCTTAGCATGATTTAGACTTAACTGGTTATTGTGCACACTTTCAGAAAGATTATCTGTAAAAATGAAAACCCCAAGCTTGCATCTCCTGCTGTGATAATGGGAAAACCAAACTGATTTGGTCAAAGTTTCCAAGATGTATTTCCTCCCCTTCAGCATTACAATAAGAGATTAGACAGAAACTAAACAGGAGCATCTCCATTCTGCCAGAGCTGCAGCTCGAAGGGAAACTGGCAACAACACTTGTCTTACTTCTGCAGCCAGTGTTGGCCCATACCAATAAAGATTGTCTGGGCTTGTGTATTTATAGACTGTGCAGAGAGAGAAGGAAGATATAAATATTTGAATACCTTTTATTTAGTAGTGATGTCTGTTCTAATGTTGGTTTTGTCTTTTCCAGTAAATTGGTGCGGATGCCCAGAAGAACTAAATTAATTGCATGAGGAAACTTATTGTATCATTTAGTTTAGCTCTAGCCCAAGCCGGGAAAATGTAATTGGGCTAGTACGCACAGAAGTTACATTTCATCTCACTGTTTTGTTTTGTTAATTCCTCGCATCCCACAGCTATTTCTGTTCATCAATTTGTTTTTCTTATTTCAAGCATCACTTTAGGCCCTAAGTTTAAGGTCTTCAAATAAGAGTGGTGAATCTGTTGCCTATTGATGAAATAATTCTTTGTATTATCATCAAAAACAGAAGCTATCTCAGAAAGTGGGCATTGATTATGGCTTGCATTTGGGGGCCATCTGGGCTGCCTGCTGCTTCCATCTGGGCTCTTGCAGAACTCGCAGTCAGCTGGGGTGGGGTAGGCAATCAACGAGTCTCACATTGGACTTGTTGCCTCTCAGTCAACCAATCTGAGATGGGCTCGCGGGCCTTTCTTCTCTGTGTTCCTCACTCACTTCTGTTCTACCTGAGATTTTTGAACTTTGCAAAGGCAGAGCTCTGAGTCAGGGGATCATGACAGGTCTTTAACTTTCTCTTCAGTACTGACCCCTCATAGCTTCTTCTCCGTTCTTTGCTAAGACAAATGAAGGGATGCAGGATTAGATCTACACTTGGGCTGAGACGCAAAACCTCATTGCAACATCTATGAATGTGAAACGAGGAATACTTTAGCCTTTATTCTGTCAGCATATCTTTCATAATGGATCACTGAAAGTTATTAGTGATGGCAGAAAAAATAAGTAAATAATATTAGTAGTATTAATTAAATCAAACTATTGTTTAGTACTCTGAAAAAGACTAGGACACTTTAGAGTTACTGCATTCAGAAATGTGTGATGCCTGAGGCTAGGTGATCTGTGAAGACATTATTTAAAGAAGAAAAGAAACTAGGCACCATTGGCAATGACTTTCCAGACAGTGGAAACAGCAGAACCATAGGCTTTGGTGTAGATGAGTTAAGGAAGAGAAATATGAATAGGACACTTGTTTCAGCTGTCAAAATTTATAGAAGGTCCAGTGGAAAACATTGATATGAGGAACAGGAGAAGCCACAGGGGGTGTAGTGGCAGTTATTGTCACCAGATCTTATTTCAAGGTCAAATATATTCACTAAGGATTGCAAGAGGGGATTTTCATATTAAGCCTATTCTTTCACTTGGTGATAATATAGGGGAACTTAGAACTATGATACAGCAAATCCTTCTGAAGAGCCATGAGTTCTGATGAGATGACAATGAATGCTCTGTAGTGATAGACTTAAGTCATGTATTGTTCTTCATAAATGTATGTTGATCTTCATCATGTGTGCTTAATTTTAGAGAAAGGTTCTTGGCTTTTCTTTTTGCATTAGGGAAAGACAGCTTGTTTTAGAATATATGTGAAATATACAAGTATCTGATGGGAGATGTTATTCTGTATATATGTTTCTCATACTGGTTAATAAAGCCCTGTGGCCAATAGGAAACAAGATAGGTGGGGCTAGGCGCCCAGGAGGAGGAAGAGGAAGTAGTAGGTAGAGTCAAGATGTAGCCAGGGAAGAAGGAAGACGCTTGCCGCGGCTCCCCGATAAGACGACCATGTGGAAATACTTAGATAAGTAGAAATGGGTTAATCATTAAGACAGAGCTAGCCCATTAACAATGATGGTAACTGGCCAACAGGATTGTATCAAATACAGAGTCTCTGAGTGTTATTTGGGGCACACGTGGTTGCAGGACAATGGCGGCAGAACCAGTGGCAGCCGGCGGGGAAACCTACCGCAACAAGTATCCAGTGCTGACAATCTCAAGATTCAGTCCTCATCCCCACTGGAGATTAAAGGCAGAGCTGAAATTCCCAACTATCTATGCCTCAGTCTTACTGGTATTAGACCACATGTTGGAGCCAACTCAGAGATGTTAGCTTCTAGTAATCTTACTGACAACCAGACATATTCTTCTCAATGATTGAAACATCTGTGTCTGGAAGCAGGGATGATGACTGGATATATACCTGATAACATCCCACCTGTGTATATATTTTACCAGCTGCTAGCTGTGAGTGCTAAGTGGGGAGAGGCTTAATAGATTCTGGTCCACTTCAATTCCATCTGACTGGTGGCTACTGTATTGACCCCATTGCTTTTGTACCGTTGGTAAAAACATGGGTGGTGCAGGCATTTTAAGAATGTAAAACGGTGGTTATAATGTTATTGGCTGCTGGAAAGAGTCTTGCTATAAGCCACCCACCGGCCACACTCCGGATACCTGAAAGAGTCCCATTTTGGGTCATCCACAGGCCATATTCTGTCTTAGTCCTTGAAAACATTGAGCTACCCCTGCCCCATTTCAGAAGAGACAGACTCTTCCAAACCCATCATCTGGATGAGTGATATTAAATGGAGATCCCACATCCTGGGTACCATGGACACAGAGGTAGAGAGGACCTCAAGAGGACTCTCAAGGGAGCATCATATTTGAGATGATGCACGCCCATGGCAGGTCATGGGAGGCAGCTCCGTGTAGCCTCTTCTGAGCTCAGGGAGATTGCTTCTTTTTGTGATTTTCATGTCAGTCTCAGTAGCACCTCATTCTATCCTTTTATAAAAACAAATGGCTCTGATTTAGCAACATAGATTTTCTGGTAAAAGAAGGCTGGCCTTCTCCAAAGAAGCATATTTTGCCTCTTCTTTTCTGTACTGATAACAATGATTCCATACTAGAATCAGAAAGGTAGGTACTTATCAACCCATGCTCCTAGAAAACAATAAAGTCCTCCCAGATCAATTAAATTAGACTCCCCGACTGGCCTGGACATCATACTCCATTGGAGTCACATGCTGGGAGGGAACGGCAATGAAGGGGTTCCTGGATCGGACTGGTCCATGTCAGTGTCCCTGAGAGATAGTTTGCATTGATGTAGAATGTGGGAGGGTTCAGCCCTCTGTGGGTAGCACCATCCCTAGGCAAATGGCCCTGGACTATATAAGCAAATAAGCTTAGCCCAAACCAGTGAGCAAGCCGGGAAGTCATATTGTTCCACGGGTCTTAGCAGGTCCCCACCTTTGTTCTTGCCTTGCTATCCCTGGGTCTCACATTGTCACCGAACTGACAAAAGAAACTACGTATAGAAGCCTTGTTGTTTAAGATTTTATTCTTCCTGTGTGCGCAGGTTAGTTGGGTACCCGTGGAGGCCCATTGGATACCCTGACTCTGGGGTCAGAGGTTGTTGTGATGCTTGGAAGAGAATTCCTGTTTTCTGTAAGAGAACTAAGTGTTCTGAGCCACTGAGCCCTCTCTCATCTAACTTTTCCAGCTACATTGACAGGAACACTGAGCCACTCTTGATGTGATCAGCAGACTGTCACTAGGGCATGGGCTTGACTCTCTATAAGGGTGTATGTGGGGTATTTCGGTTTAATCTTCCACTGAGTGATTATTACATTTTTATTTAAATGCCTAGAAAGTGGGAATACTATTATTTTAGGACTCTATACAACCTTCAATTTTGGCACTAATGTGTAACTGGGAATCCCAGAGATAAACCTTGCTCTTATTTTTCTTTATTAAGAAAATATAATAAGTTAGATTCATTAGAAGAAAAACAGTTTGCGCTGTTTTATTTTTTTATTGTTATCATTATTTTTTTTGTCATTTTAAGAAACTGCTAATTGGATTTTGTTCTCAGTGTATAGAGTGGATCTATTTCCTCTCTGCATGTGCATGCCATGTCTGGAAATAGCTTCCCTGTGTCCAGAAAGTTTGTGGGTTCTAAGAACACAATCCAGTTCTTCTGCAAGAGCAACAAGTTCAAATAACCACTCTGCCATCTCTCTGCTCCAAGCAATAGTCTTCTTCTTCTTCTTTAAGCACACACACGCAAATCCCTTATACATTTATTTTCTTAGAAGACTGTTACTTTCCTAAATAAATTTTGGGGCACATGATCTGGTATGCAAATCTCAGGACTTAAAAATAAAATTGAAAATATTTCACAGAGGAATCGTAACTATTCATGGTGCTAAGAGTGGGTAAAAATGCTACATGTGAGTTCTTTAAAAAGAAAAGGAAGTGTGTGACTCACCAAAAATTGTCCTTCCTAATGCTTTCATGACAAGTCTGTAGATTGTTTCTAGAAGCCTGTTTTATTTTACCTACAAAATATGCCAGGTACTTGAAAGTGCCTGGGAAGAGGATACAGCCCAGTATCTGAGAGCCACAATATATTTTAATCAAAGGAATTTCTTTATGATTTCTGGTCATCTTGCCTCTTTGAATAATTCCAGAATGCTTCTGGATATTCCTTGACTCGCGTCCTGATATCTTTGGGTGGTACTTACTCACAACACATCCTTAGGGTTGTTATATAACCTCTCTCTCTCCCCCCCTCTCTCTTTCTCTGTCTCTCTGTCTCTCTGTCTCTCTGTCTCTCTCTCTCTCTCTCTCTCTCTCTCTCTCTCTCTCTCTCCCTCTCTCTCTCTCTCTGTGTGTGTGTGTGTGTGTATGTACCAGTAGAAAATTGAACAATATACATAAAAGTTCATCATTGCAATTTATGGCCAGATTATTGAGTAGGTGGTTATGAAACTAAGATAATCTCTGTCCCTTCCCTGAAGTAATGGGATATGTCACCCTTTCTCTCACTGACAAGTGATATCTTTTGACATGCCATGCCGTTTCCACTGAAAACACTGTTGTTTGTTTAAATATGGGGAACTGCTTAAGATTAAGTTCTTGGATTGTTAGTATTAATTGTCAGTTTAATGGGATTTAGAGTTTCCACAGAAACAAGCACTGGGCATATCTGTGAGAGGGTCCCTTGATTATTAGATTAATTGAGATGAGCAGACTCACCTTAATTATGGATGGCATCATTTCATAGGCTCAAGATCTGAAATGAATTAAGAAGAAGCTAGCTGAGCACTAGCATTCATCTATCCATCCACCCACCCACCCACCCATCCATTCATCCATCCATCCACCCACCCACCCATCCATCCATCCATCCATCCATTCATCCATCTAGTCTCTCAGCTTTCTGACAGCTGACACAATTTGACCCACTGTCTCATGCTCCTGCCACCATGACTTGCCCACCATGATAGAACTTTACTCTTCAACACTGAACCAAAATAAACGTTTCCTGTCTTAACTTGTTTTCTTTCAGATATTTTGTCACAGTAGTCAGGAAAGCAACTCCTTCAAAGGTGAAATGTGCATCCTTCAAGAAGATAACCCATGCCTGGTAACACTGAGTTAGGGTCCACAATGAACGGATGATGTCTTTGTCAATCACATTTAATATTTTTTCCTGTGCTTTGACAGTGTAATTGACTTACAATTAAAACAAAGTTTATGGGACCTTTTCATGCTTCTGTAGTTGAAAGGGAGTGCAATTAGACTTAATTGAGGTCGATTCTCCAAATGACACCCTGGGTACAGCGGGCAGCATACACGTGCCTTATTCTTCTCCTGCGGAGCAGAGCATATTAAGTGATTTAATAAGAGTAGCCGCACAGCAAAGTTAGGGAAACAGGATGTGACAGACTCCCTAATTTATTTGTTAAGGTCCCTGCAATTACGTTTGATTGTTCAGGACATGACCCAGTACATGCTTATTTTTCAAATGAAGATAAGAGATTGGGCAGACAGGAAGGGAAATGAAGCTTACCACTTAAAACTTTCCCAGTAGTTCCCTCTGAGATAAAGACACTGGGTGCCAGGAGAAGTCTCATACCTTGAATACATAAGGTTTGCCTAAAGATTGACGTGCAGTGGCTTCAGCCCCTACCAATTACACTGTTTATTAGAGAAATAATGAAAGACCAAGATTGGAAAGACTCTTTTAAAATGACCTGTTCTGGGTTAAATGTGCTTCCTAAATTAGCTTGGAAGAAGGAATTTGCTAGTACCCTGAGAACATATTAATGGAAGGAGATTAGGCAGCCAAACACAGATGATAATGGGCTTTTAGACAATAACCTTGTGTTTAATGCAGCCAACTTTTTCTGTGGGCAACTCTGAGAACTTAAATTGGCCCAAGCTTCTTTGGAGTAGTGGAAGACCAGTTTTCATGCATTGTGGTAGTGGGAGACCACAGTTTTCATGAGCTTGGTGGAAACTAGAATCCTGGAAATTGTGTGATTGCATTGCTGGTGAATTCAAGTGTTGATTCAACTATACAGTACCAGGTTCAAGAGAGACAATGGCTCTCACTTTCTGTTATCCATCACCATCACCGAGGAACCTTGCCTATCTTGGCGAAGTTAAAACCATCATCTAGCATTCAGCCCACTCCATGTGATACAGACAAAGTAGTGGAAATTCCCACTGGGATCGGCTCCATCTGTCAACCTGTGGTCATTCTTATCAGGCAACACTTAGGACAACCAGGAAGCACTCACCTCCCTTTGACTTGGCCATGGGCACTGTAGAAATGACTGACTGGCTCTGATACAGTCTCCTGGGCCATTCCCATCTTGGGCAAACAGCTCAGCTCTATAAATCCTGAGAAGCTGTAAACATAGCCAGAATGAACATCTTTTCCCGCTAAAGATCTTACACATCTGTTTACATAATTCTTCTCAAGGTTACAGTTCGTAGCATCATCCTACGCGTAGGACATTTGTCAGAGAGACTAATAGCACCCAAGTATTTTTATTTTTCTAAGTAAGGATAATTTTACAATGGAAAACTATTTTCAACTTACTATGTTTTCCCCCAAAATAGACATATTAGACAAAGTAGGTTGAGGTCTTTTGAAGACACACTTCCTCTATAAGTACAGATTCAAGAGCAATGGTATAAATCATTCGACCAAAACTAGCAGCAAGGACATGGAAGGCAGCATCTTTTGCATGCCCACTGTGTAATGAGAGTCTGCAGTGGTTATTTACAGCCATTAAGATGACCTCAAAAGGTGCATTTTACCACCCTTGCATTTCTTTAACAAAACCAAGAGAACGATAGAGATTTTATTATTGGTCAGGACCACAAAGTTGGTGACTGACCAGGTGCCCTGCATTTGTGTTTACAAAGTCAGAACCTGACATTGTTTTGTTCAGATTTTGTTTTCTGTCTTAGAGAAAGTTGTTTTTTCTTCTTGCTTTCCTTTCCTCCTCCTCTTCCTCTTCCTCCTCCTCCTCCTCCTCCTCCTTTTCCTCCTCCTCCTTTTCCTCCTCCTCCTCCTCCTCCTCCTCCTCCTCCCTCCTCCTCCTCCTCCTCCTCCTCCTCCTCCTCCTCCTCCTCCTCCTCCTCCTCCTCCTCCTCATCCTTCTGGTCAAAATTAAAAGCTCTCCACACAGAAACAAAGCATCATAATTTAGTCATCTTGTGACTGAGAACTGTGCTTACATGTACCCTGTTACACTGTTGTTAGCAAGACCCACTTTATAATGAATCATATCGTAGCATTTTGTCCACAGATTCCCAGCATCTTATTACTTCATTTTATGTTTACCTATATGCTGAATAAAAGTGATATTTTCCTAATATTAAATTGTCCTGGAATCTGAACTAAAGCCCACTTAGTCCTGTGAATTATATTTTTCAACATTGTGTGGACCCTATTTGCTGATATTTTGTGATTTCAAAATTGCTAATCATGGATCGACTTATAGCCTCTGGCTTCAATACTCTCCACACCTACCCTGTGTATTTTGTCTATTGGGGTTTAAAAATAAGAATTATGAAGCATTCATTCTAACTTCATGCTTTAGGGCAATTTGAAAAGCTCATGAATTATCTGTTTTTAGGAGTTCTGAATGAATTCATGCATGAAATTATTTGGGACTCTATTGAGAAATATATCTTTGACAACTTTCTCAATTTCTTTCTTGGTTTGGGGTCTATTTAAGAATTCTATCTTTTGTGGAGTCAGTTTGCACTTCAGTACTTTATGCTTATAGAAAATGGTCTATTCTAGTCTTAGATTGATTAGCATACATTTGAGCAAATATTCTTTGGGGGATTTTATACAGATTTATTTTTTACATTAGTATACTAATGCATTCATTCTTCTTTTTCATTAATAAGATGGCCTGTTTTATTCAAAGAGCCAATTATTTTATGCATTTAACAATTCTGTTTTTTATTTTTAACATATTAATTTATGCTTCCATGTGCATTAACTATTTTATCTTCTAATCATTAACTGTAATTATCAATTTTACCTTTTGGTAAATTGATTTATACCTTTATGTTTATTAATTTTCTCCTTCTGCTTCCCTTGACTCCTTTTATATTTTTATGTGGGATGCCCTGTTTATCCACTCTTTTCTTTCTGTTTGGGGTAAGATATTTATAATTCTGGCTTTTCCTTGGACAAACTCTGGGGTACCACACCACCCATCATAGACAAAGCTATGAGTCTTGCTATACTGTAACGGCTCAGCAAAGGTCTGCCTCTTTTTCTCTGCGGTTCATGTTACTCAGTATAAAATATTTTCTTCTAAATTCCAGCAGTTGGAAGATTAGATTTCTCCATTTGTTACATGCTTTGGAATATACTGCCTTGCTGTCAGGAGCTATGGGGCATTGGTGTGTGATTTAGTTCCAATCTTCAGCATTTTGAATTTGTTCTGGGCATAACTTATGATCAGTATTTGCAAATAACCCATGGACATGAACGAAAAAGTTGGATTTTGTGTGTATCTATAAAATCCATTTACATCCTATACAAATGGACTGAATTATTCAAATTCATCCATATTTAACTTTTATATCTTTGTGGTGGTTTGTGTAAGATGAATGTTATCATGATGTTTGGAACAAATAATGTGTTTGTAAGATTTGTCTGGACAGTTTTGTGACATGGCCCCTATTTTGGATTACTCTGTGAGAATGGCTTGATGGCTTCAAGGGTACACAGGACATGAGCCTCACTGATAGAATGGGTGGGAGCGACTCTCCTCTGTACTGCCCTCCTCAGCTTCATTGTGACACAAGGACATCATCACAACTGGTGCCATTCCCAGGCTACGACCCTGGACTGTATTAGTAGAGAGAGGGAGCTGAGTACCATGTGTGATCACCTCTCTGCGTCTTGACTGAGGGTGAATGACTAGCTCCCTCAAGATCCAGCTGCTAGGATTTCCCTGATGAATTGGAGCCCTTACTTTCTATCAAAGCCACACCTTTCCTTCCTTAATTTGTTTTTGCCTGGGCATTTTACCACAGCATCAGGGAAACAACCCATATGAGACACCCAGAAAGACTATTCAGATGATTGTAGAACTGTTGAGGAATCATCTAGTCACCCTTGTCTGTACACACCCACCCTTCTCTCTGCCATGTGCCCCTAGAACACTGATGTCATTGTTCTCAGTACTCAGGAATTGCCCTAGTGTTTTGTTGGATGCCACCTGCAAGGTAAGGCGGGAAAGCAGACAATTAGGGAGCAGGGTCTTCATCTCTCCTTTGGACACCTTCTGATTGAAGCTTCTCCCCCCTGACCCTCCTGATACACCCACACATCTTGTTTAACTCCTGTCTCCTTGGTCCCACCCCACTAATCAGCTCCCCAGGGCATTGTACCCATTTCTGTTGGTTTCTTTCTAGTTTCTTTCTATTGGCTCAAGCCTTTCAGCCTTTGCTATTTTTGTTCTTAGCCTCTAGGGAAAGAAATTTACTAATTATAATAGCTATAATACTTCTACTGTTGCCATCAGTGATTGGTTTTATATTTTTATGATATATATGCTATTTAACATGCATTTAAATGTCTAACTATGGGGCTAGAGCCATGGCTCAGTGGTAAGAGCACCGGCTGTACAAGCATAAGAACCTGGGTTTGGGTCCCAGCATTCATTTTAAAGCCTAGCATGATCATGTGCGCTTAGCACCCCAACACTGTTGGGAGTTGAAACAGGAGGATCACGATGGAAAGCAGACAAGCAGCTTAGTTCTAGGTGCAGGGAGAGGCCCCAAAGGGAATGAGGCAGAGTGTGATGGGCAAGGCAGAGGACCTGATACCCTCCTCTGACTGCTGTGTGTGTACTCTTGTCTGGCACCACCCCCCTCTCTCTCTCTCTCTCTCTGTCTCTCTCTCTCTGTCTCTCTCTCTCTCTCACACACACACACACACACACACGATAGATGGACCTCTGATTATGCCCCATGCACAAGGGCTTTTTCATACCATGTTCTTTTAGTCATGCTTTCTAGAAAATGCCACATGCCTTCGTTCACCTCTGACTTCTCATAGGAGCCACTTGGATGTAATCCCAGAAAATGGCCTGCCAGTTGCAGCCCAGAGGACATCTGAGTGACATCTTGTTGACTTGTTAATCAGAGGTAACTATGCCCTGCTCAGTCACTAGGTCACATGTCATATGCAGCTTCTCAAGCCTCTTTCTTTACTATTTTTCCTCCTATCGAACAGGAAATTCCATGCATATAGTGTAACCATTGGGATAAAAACTAGATTTTCAAATCCAAGTAAGTCTTACTTTGTTAAAATCCCTACTCTGTAAGACAGGGCAATGGCTTTGTTTGAATCTCAGATCAAATCATGAGTGTGAACAGAAGAGATTTTTTTTTAATCTTGAGGTAAAACTACTTTGAAATAAGAGTTTTGTGAAGCTAAAAAATAAAAATTAACCAACATGTAAACACATACATGTCTAAATGAGACTGCCTGTGTGCATATTTACTAAATCAGTTTTGGGGGGAAGTGTTCCCTGTGCAGATGCATACATTCTTTAATCAGCTAATCTCTGAAAACAGTCACAGGAGGCTTGATCTTGCAGCCTTTGCATCCTGGCTTGGTTTCTACAGTTTCCCAGCAGCTCATAGGAAGCAGAGGTCGGCATGAACAAACAAGCCACAGGCACCCGAGGTCTACGTGGCTGAGCTGTGATTAATTATGAAGCAAGATACTCTTCTTCCATTTCTGCAAGGCCAGAGGAGGCCACAATGGTCAAAGCTCTCCTGGACATCGACTTTGACTTTGTGTCTGTCACCAAGATATCTGATGGACTTTTGCCAATTTAACCCTTTAAGACCATCTTACTCAATCAGGAGGAGGAAGCATATGTACAGAACGGCTTTCATAGGCTGGCTGTCCTGATGCAGAGGACGAACTCTGACACCGCCCTCTCTCTTGTCCATAGTGACAGGCTCTGCTATGCCACCACAACGTTGCCAGCACTGTCGCGTGCTTTCACACTACAGGTGACAAGTTAGTAAAGCCAGCACCATGGACCAGAGCCTCTGAAACCATGAAGCATCTAGGTCACTGCAATAGAGTCTCTCAGTGTTCATAGGACTCAGGGGTGTCCGTTTCATCGTGGAGCATCATATAGCAGTGAAGAGAACAGAACTAATACCTAAGATCGCTGCATTGTGTTATTTTCTCAGTAGAAACACTGGGGAAAGTTGCATAGGTGCTAGGTAATGTTTATTCTGAAATGTTAACCAAATATGTATTTCTCGCACACATGCACAAACATGCATGCTCAGACACATGTGGACACACATGCACGCTATTTACCCGATGGATCTGATACTATTTCTACCTTTCGAACCATTCTACCATGTGGTGTGTTGCAACCCATCTTTTTTATCCCATCGCCTTTCTTGGGACCACTGCCTACCTCCTTATGTACTCTATTGAACATGGAACCCATGTGACAGATGAAATAGTGCACCAGTGGGGTCCCAGGAGGAGCTAATGAGCTGGTGAGAGGAGGTGAGGCTGACCAAAGTAAGATTTGCTTTTGACCTACTTCTAACAATGTATGCACTGTCCATTTCCTTCACCCAGAAAAGACGCTAGCAAGCTCCCGCCTGCCCAGAAAAGTCTGCCTTTCCCATGGCTACTAAAGTTGTTAGTCTTCCTAATTAGGCAGACTTTGAGGGCTGGTTTGGAATTTAACCACCTGACATGACTGAATCAAGCTCTCTGGAGTTCCAGTAAGCCAACATAAGAAATAATGCATCATCCAAGGCTCCCTTCCACTTGCTCTTAAAGAATTGGGCAAGGAGCTTAGTTTCTTTGATCAGCAGCTCTTTGCCTCTCTGCTCCTATGATTCTATTTTTAACTCTACATCTTTCTTGGTTTGTGATCTCTCCAGTGGTTCTGAAAGGATATATATAAAACAAATACACACACACACACACACACACACACACACACACACACACACACATATATATATATATATATATATATATATATTTCAAAAAAATTAAGTGGTTTAGGGAAGGAATCAGGGCAAGAGCCTCTGCCACAGTGAATTTCAAGTTGGGTTTCAAGAGAGCTTGTCTATTGCTTGAGCCCTGTGGTGTACCTGGGCTGGGCTGGATATCCACATGCACAGGTCTCCATGCTCAACACAGAAAGATGCAAACAGACCTGGAGCAGCCAGTGTGGACGAGCTGGGTCATCAGCAGAGCCTCAGGGAAATGACTTCAATCTAAGGCCAGGTGGGAGTTCTCACCAGAAGACATGGGGTGCAGTGCATTTTCAGGGGCAGTGTGTGTGTGTCTGTGTGTGTGTGTGTGTGTGTGTGTGTGTGTGTGTGTGTGTGTGTGTGTGTGTGTGTGTGTGTGTGTGTGTGTGTATCCCACATATGGGGAGGAGGCTGGCATGACTAGAGCAATGGCCAGCAAGCTTCACTTTAGCCATGGAAATACAAAGTGTGCTGCTGTGGGCTGTGAGCCCTCTGTACACACCGCCCAATTCTCACATCACAGAGAAGAGGGCCCATAGACAACGTTGAAATGATTCCAGCGTGATGGACCTAATACGGTGGCTGCTGCGTAAGTGTGAGCATGAGAGTTTGACTCCCAGGGCCCACATGGGCACAAGGCTGGGAATGGTGACACACGCACGCTTGCGATGCTAGCAATGGGAAGGCAGAGAGAAGCAGAGCTCCAGGGCTGTCTGGCCAGTTAGCTCACTATCCTGGCACTGCTCCCATCAGTGAGAGACCTTGCCTCGAAAAAACAAGGTGGATTACAGTCCATTGAGAGGAGAGTTTGTCCTCTAAGTTCCATGTACATTCAAACACACATGCGCGCACACACACACACACACACACACACACGCACGCACGCACGCACACACACACACACGCATGCACGCGCACACACGCGCACGCACACACACACAATTTTGTTTACATGAACAGGCTGTGGACTGTTTTAGGCCACAGGCAGCCAATGCATAGACAAACATAAGGGATGAATGCCAGGGAGGTTCAGCTTGAGGATATTGCGGTTTAATAAGGGTCAGGATAAACAAACAGGCCGAATAGATGTTTATTTAGGGAGAAACAACTCACAACACAGACAGATGAACACAGCAGTTGGAACCCGATGCTCCTCTCTCCATGTCCTGATCGCCAGAAAGAGCATTCTCTGCCTCCACTCAGACCTAGTTCCACCGGTCACTTCCGCCCCTGGCTCCACCCCTCAATGGGTGTGGTCAGTGCCACAGAAGCAGACACAGTGAATCACCGGGAAGGGACCGGTTTTGAAGTTGTAATCTCCATGGTGAAATGACAGGGGAGATTCCAGGTCAGGCCAATCTGCTACAAGCTCGATTTTCCTATAGTCCACCTGACAGGGTTGTTTTAAGAATTGAATGGCTCCCAGGTGTTTGACTGTGACATGCCAGACATTGTCAACCCTTAAAATAATCTCAGTCCTCCTCCATCATTCGTAACACCAGCTGGAGGAGAAGTGTGGGTTGTGCCAGCAGAGAGTCTGCAGGGTGTGCCAGAGCGCTCCTGTCACTCACCCTTGTAGTGGCTGTCTCTCATACACACAGGGTCTCCTGGCTTCTCTGCGGACATGAGGGGGCTGTGCTTGCATATTTAACCTTTATTAATCCTTTTTCTTAAATCACATAGCCCAAGCTTAATTAATGTCTCTACAGTTAACTTAGCAACTGGAAAGAAATGATGGATTTTGTTTTTAATTAATTGAGAGTAAAGGGCAATTTTTTCTTCTGTCAGTAGAACCAAATGCTACTGTTTGTCAAGAATGCAGAAGGCCTCCTACCCTTTAATGTCATTATAGTTTCTGCCCATGGACCCCTACAGAATAGTTGAGCAAAATTAGAAGAAATTTAAAAGTAAGCCAGAGGTAACTGTTACACACACACACACACACTCACACACACCACACACACATGCAGGCACATACACACACACATGCACACACAGAGAGCAGGAGCGAGAGAGATATTATGCATATATATGGACTTATAATTGGATATTGTGTGTGTGTGTGTGTGTGTGTGTGTGTGTGTGCACGCGCGCGTGCGCGTGTGTGTTTCTGTATTGTGTGTCTGTATCTGTGGTCTTTGTGTGTTTGTGTGTCCTTGCTGGCTAGTTTTTATGTCAGTTTAACACAGGATAGAGTCATTTGAGAAGAGGGAACCTCAACTCAGAATGTCCCGGGGCAAGTCTTTATCATGTTTTCTTGATGAGTGATTGACATGGACGTGTCCAGCTCACTGTGATAGTGCACACTCCTCTGCTCCTAGTCTATAAGAAAGCAGGCTGAGCAAACCATGAGAAGCAATCCAATAAGAAGCATGTCTCCATGGCCTCTGCATCAGCTCCTGCCTCCAGGTTCCTTTCCTGTTTGGGTCTCTGCCTTGACTTCCCTTAGTGGTGGACTCTGATGTGGAAGTGTGAGGTAAAACAAACCCTCCCATCCTCAAATTGCTTTTGGCCATGGTGTGTTGTCACAGCAAGAGAAACCTAGGATGTCTATGTGTCTGTGTCTATGTGTCCATATGTGTGCTCTGCATGCCCACGTGTCTGTTTTTGCAAACAGCTTTGCATCATGCTTGTTAATAACTGAAGCAAACTCCAGAGTTGTATTTTCCTTCTGTTTTTAAATATTTTTGGAAAGGATCTCACTGTGTAGCCGACATTAGCCTTGAGTTCGTGGCCCTCCTGACTTACTTTTGTGTGCCATCGTGCTCTGCCTGGAATTGTATTTCTAAACCCATTCTCTAGATGGTAAAATGTTCTGAAGTCATTGTATGTATATATAAAGAGTGAGAAAAGACAGTTGGATGTCCAGAGAAACCTGACAGTCTTGCTCTGCACACGGAGTGTGCAGTGGGGTCCAGAGCATGTTTTCCTTTGAATGTTCTTGGTGGATAAGCCCCAAGGTTTAACATGGAAGAACAGTGCTTAAAAAGAACTGAATCACTCAGGGTTATCCTGCCTAGCAATGACCTAACTTTTTTAAATGTGTGCAAGCTGGTGTGTGTGTGTGTGTGTGTGTGTGTGTGTGTGTGTGTGTGTGTGTGTGTATGTGAACTCCCACACCATGGTACCCATGTAAAGATCAGAGGCTACCTTATGGGAATCATTGTCATCCACCATTGGAATAGAATTTGTGGCATCAGTGCTTTGACCCACTGAGCTGTCTTGTGGCCATCTGACTTATGACTGGGTGACCAGAGATGCTTTGGGTGTGTGCATGACATGCAGCCTCCTTCCATCTTCCACCCAGTCCAGCTGGACACCTGCTCCATGCTGTACTCATACACAGTGAACAGAATTCCCTGTGCACAAGTGTGAGCTGGGATACTTTCTGAGAATTAAGATTTCAAGACCTTGTGTGCTGTGGTTTCCACTTAGTACATCCTGGGTAAGACCTAGGAATCTATGGCATAAAATGTCCTGTGTGTCATGCTACCGGAAATCCTGGAATGAGTTAATTAACACTTGAAAATGTCAGCTCTGGAGGACTGGAGTGATGGCTCAGCCATTAAGACTGCTTGCTGCCATTGCAGAGAGCAGAGTTGTCAGCTCCCACTCTGCACAGATCACAGCCAACCACCTGTAACTCCAGTTGGAGGAGGTCCAACATCTCTTTGGCCTCTGCACATATCTGCATTCAATTGCACAAACTGACAATCACACACACACACACACAGAATGAATAATAAAAACTCAAGTATTGAAACGAAAAGGCCAGTTCTGGCTGTCGAGAGGACTTAATGTATAAAGTGCTTGCTGCTCAAGCATTAGGACCTCAGTCTGGATTCCAGGAATTCACCTGAGGACTGGGCACAGCCCCACAATTCCCAATCACTTGGGGAGGAGCGGCACCCAGGATTTTCCTCTGAATTTCTATACATGCCAGGACACATACATGCCAACACTCACACATATGAAAAAACATACAACACACACATACACGCTCGCACACACACACACACACACACACACACATTTTTAACACAGCTGCTAAAAGGTCAGTTTGTTTATTTTTTTTCATCTTTTTGTCTAATGATGATCAGAAATTGTTAATGCCCCCATCCATGTACATCAGACTGTGAGCTTTCAGAGTTAGGCCTGAGCCATTTTTCTCCCACACTCAATGGTGTTGTTTTAGTGTTAATTGGCCAAGAAGGAGGGAGTCCACATGGCTGCTGAGTGTGATTTCCACCCACTGCTGCCTTCTTCTACCTCAGAACAGGTGGAGGAACCATGACTCATGCCTCTTGGTTACTTTTGGCATTTTGCAACTGATTGTTTTACAGGCTGAACTATTTTATGGGGGAGAGAAATTAGCTTGTCAGAAAGCTTTTAGGAAGATGTTTGACATTTATAAAAGTGTTTTTAGACAGCAATAACCTAAAAGTCTAGTGTGTAGTGTAGTCCTCTGGCTATTTGGAATATGCATCTCCTAAAGGGAAATAGTTTCCAGTGGAGATAAGGCAAATGTCTGCACACTGCATCCACTGATGCACAGATTACCCCAGAATGCCTGGATTCAAACTCTCACTACACTTGTTGGAGACTGTGTCCATCATGCATTAGCCTGAAAGGCTGCATTTTGTTAGAAAAGTAAATCTGAGCATTTGATTAAAAAATGCTGTGTTTCTGGAGGGATAGCTCAGGGTTAAGGCCATTTCTTATTCTAGTAGAGGACCCGGATTCTGCTCCCAGCATGCAGCCAGATGACACACCACTGTCTTTAACTCCAGCCCCAGAGAACCTGATGTGCATACTTGTACAAACCAACACACATAATTAAAACTAATAAAGGTAAGTCCCCAAATATAAGCAAAAATTCACACATCTGTTGACACAGCATTGTAACAATTAATTTATATTTAGCTACATTGGTTTCACATAAGACTGGTCCTATTATCTGTCAATCATGGATGAGGAGGCCTCTGGGGTCCTATCACTTACTCTTGAAATATTGGTTATTGATAAATTCTGGGAGAGAGGAAGACATCGTCTTCCATTGTGTGTGTATTTGCCACTAAACACAAGCTTCGCTGATTAGCTCCACACCCACGATCACACAGATGACCCTTGTTAAATTCATTGTGTTACAACATAAAATAAATAGTCATGAATGTGAGAAAAAGACACTTGAAGTCAGCAGACAATGTGCACATGGGTAAAATTTTCAGAAGACAAATTACTTAATAATAAAAATGCTCATTGAGAATGTCAATATGTATAGCAATATTACACATAGTTGGCTTTCTAAGCAAGCATTTGGAGAAACATACATTTACAAATAGGAGGAAGCCTAAGTATGTGGTAATGAGTCACTTCATAAAGTTGTGTGCAGCTGCTAAAGTCCATGTGTGGAGCAGAACATGGATGTTTCCTTTTGGCAAGACAAATGCTGAGTAGAGTGTCCTGAAGTTGACAGCAGCAGAGGACACACGACACATCATGATTGCAGTAATGATTGTTTACAGCATTTACTGATAACTTGTGGTCCTTAAATGGCTACCATCATGGTGAGTGAGCCTGTTGTCACCAGACTTTGTATACAATTACATTCCATCTCCGGCATGTTGTCATCATTTGTGGACGAGGAAACTGAATCTTGGAACGCTAAATAATGTTCTTTACCTCATGAGTGGAACTGAGCTCCCCAGCATCCCCTTGTTAGTTCTGATGGGCAGCAGACCCAGTGTTTACCTCTAACTGGTTTTCTTCCTGCATGGAAGCCTGTGAACTCACACAGTTGAGACTCACAGACTTACTGCAATTTCCATCCCCAAGACACTAAGCTAACCACCCTCACAGGCTAAAGAGTGATGCTCCGGGTCCAGGCACTTTATGAAGCTGTGTGTATATATATATGAGGCATTAGGAGCAATAGGAAAATAACTGTCATGTTAATAGAGGTCCATCTAGCATCCGTTCCTGCTCCGAGTCTGTTTATCCCCTTGACATTTAGCCGCAAACCTGGCTTAATTGGTGGTGACTGGTGGCACAAGCAATGGGAATTTTTCAAAGGTCAATGAGTTCATCCCAAGCTGGTTATCAATATGACTTAGTTAGACAGCTGGAGTCGACCTCCCTTGCCTCTCTTCCCTTGTTTAGTATCTGGTTGCACGTATTCACTACCAAATCCCCAGTTGCAGATATGAGCAGGGACTAGGGTCATATGCAGATAGGTGTCTGGAAACTTCTTTCCAACTATAGCTTATCTCTGTCAGAAGAACAAAGGACACACAGAGCCGATCTTTAGAGTTGAAGAGAGATTAAATCAAAAAGCGCCTCCCCTTCTGATTTCCCAGAGGTGATGAATCGACACACTCGCTCGCTACCCAGGTTCCCCAAGTTGTTTGCAGCTGCTGTTTGCAAGCGCTCTTTCCCGTTCGGAGCAGGATTCTATATGGTGGGGAAAGCTCAGCTAGTCGGAATCCAGGATTGATTTCCCTTTCTGCCAAGTGAAAAGTTTCTTTGCAAGAAAGTGATTGATTTTCAGCAATAATATAGCCAGTAATTAGAAGTGTTGTGGCTTCATCTGCTGCTTATTGATAAGAATGCAGTATGGAAGAGAATATATGAATATACCCTGTTTTAGGACCATGGAGAATGCCCAAACACCTGGGTGGAGAGAAAAAAAAAACAAAGAAAAACTACCAGTAGCCATCCCAATAAAGTGAGCATATTGAAAATAGTGATAAAAATCACAAAGAAAACAACTACATTAATTATTTGTTGAGCGGCCACCTATAAACACGAAAGCATCCTAGCCAGTGGATGTTCCTTCTGTTTTTATTTATTTATTTTTTTAATCTGTAGCTTTTGATGGCTAAAGGGGACTGAATTCAGAAAGCTAACTGTCTTATCACCTGAGATTTGGCTTGAACCCAAAGCAGCCTGTAGCTGAGGCTGTTGAATGTTATTTTCTTTCTTATTTTGTAAACCCAGAACAGAGAAGGACAAAGTAAAACAGTGTAGTTAAAAGACATAAAACAAACAGTAGCAAACGTCATCAATGAATCAATCAACTGTGGATTTTCTTACTGCAATTTTGAGATGTCACTTAGTTCTATAATTAGTTTACAAAAGGTAAAAGAACTTAAGGCAAAGATCTTCTAGAGAGTTGAGAGACAACCAGGCAAAGCCATCTGACCCTGTCACCTCGGTAACAGACACGTGTCTGAGACTGTATTCATCCTCTTTCTAGCATTGCCTATAAACTTGTCTGAAGCCATGCCTTTATTTTCATAATTAACATGTAATAGCTGACCATATTGGTGGAGTTTAATGTGATGCTTCGGTCAGCCATCAAAAGGATAAACTCTGGGACTGGAGAGATGCTCTGTGGTTTAGAGAGTTTGCTGTGCTTTCAAGAGGGCTGGAGTCCAGGTGCTTGCTCTGACTCAGTACTGCCTGCAGCTTCCGCTCCCAGGTATCTGATGCTTTTATGGCCTCAGCAGACATTAGCACATCTGGACACATACACAGGCATGCACACACATGAACACACACGTGCGCACTGCACACACACACACACACACACACACACACACACACACACAAAGAACTCATTTAAAAGGATAAAAGCTTATCATTTGCAATAGTGGGATAAAACGGGTGACATTGGAGGAAAGGACATTAAGTGACAAAAATCAAGCATGGATAGATGGAAACTCCTGTGTAGAAAGTTGTCACTGCTCTCCCACCATACTGTGTGTTGGGGACCTGTGCTTGGCTAACATCACCTGAGTAATCTGATTGGTCCAGGATGGACATATGTCCTAAGCAATTTGATCCCAGTGAATCTGGTATTTCAATTGTATTTTTTTTTCTGCCCTTGACTGGCTGGATGCTTCTATCTGGAACCTGAAATTAAAGCCAGCAAAGTAGAGGGCAGAGTTGAAAAACAGAGAATAGAGATGACAGTGTCTCCTTCCTTTGGTCCCCTCCCCCTTCTTACTGGTCTCATCTGTGAACTCATAAATTACACAGTGCTGGATTCACAGTTTTGGCTTAAGCTGGATTGGGTTGGGTTTTTCTGCTACTTGTAGTTGTAGGATTCTTGTTTATTACTACATCTATTTCAACAAAAGCGGGAGGGGTAGTAAGGGTACAAATGAGCTACTCGATTTTATCTGCAGCTCTAGATCTGTGTTGTCCTGTTGTTTATCGGCCAGTTCCTTGGTCAATCCGTGTGCTGGGTTC
Source organism: Cricetiscus sungorus (assembly GCA_030556225.1). Lineage (NCBI taxonomy): Eukaryota > Metazoa > Chordata > Mammalia > Rodentia > Cricetidae > Cricetiscus > Cricetiscus sungorus. The sequence goes on from JANBXA010000429.1 coordinate 7,256,791, forward strand.
CATTGTATGAAACAAAGGTTTCTGCTTATTTTTGTAGAACACATGCTCTACGTTTTAAATGTAATGTTTGACTGAGATAGAATTCTATCACACCTTCCTCTCTGCCCTCCTCTATCCCCTTCCATCCTCTGCAGTATGTCGATAGCTTCTTTTTACTATTTTTACATACACTTGTGTTTGTTTTTGTGTGTGTTTATATAGTGAGACATGGGTTTGGAAGCTTTCTTTCTACCATGCTGAATGTGATGGAGACCACGTGATTCCAGGCAAGGATGTCAAGATTACCAAAGAGCAGCATGGCATCACCAGGGAAAAGTGTGGTGACAACCCATGTAATGTCCCAACCCAAGAAAGAAGGGGGGGTTAGAAACTAAAGTGCTCACGGAACCACAGGTGTGGACCCAGCTCTGCATTTTCCAGGGGAATACCAATGGCATTTTTCCAAGCCTGCCATACAGCAAGCATTTCCTGACTCTCTCTCTTTCTCTCTCTCTCTCTCTTTTTAATTCGAAGGAAACTTAACATTTATTTGCAAATGCAATCAGGAGTTTAAATGTTTGCAAACCGGGTCCTACAAAAGATGAATGTGAGCCTTGGTGGAGGGAAAGGAAGAAAGGCAAACGGCCCAGCCCAGCTATCTCAGTCACAGATGGGCAACCAGCACTGTCTCGGCCTGTTTTGAGAAGTGACACCTCGGTGGTCCCAGCAACACAAAAGTAACACATGGTTTATATCCTGTTGAGGGTTGGCAGTTTGATTTAAATAGTTTTCAAGTCCAAACCAATCCATGACCTCTCACTGAATTGATGTTCTCAGAACAGGAAGTAGAACACATTTCTGAGATGGACAATGACACAGTTTACTAGTGAAAGAGATATAAGTGAGCACGCTCACCTGTGTGCTGCTAACATTACACACACTCTGTCTCTCGAGTGCAAACACACACGAATGAGGATTTAGATTACTTACATATATGTAGCTGATACATACGTCCCCCCACCCCCCTGCTTTCCCTTCCTCCTCCCAGCTTCCACCATTCCTTCTGCTCCCCGCTCCACCCCTCCCTTTCCCCTTGTCTCCTTTCTTCCTTTTTCTTCTTTGTTGGTTTTTTCACAGTTTTTAAGTAGAAGGTAGTTTCATCCACTCATGCATTTGTTTTAGAGATGTGCAGTGTATTCTCAATAAGCATGTGTTGAATAAATGAAGAAACGATTATGCTATAAACAAAGTCCTCTGAGCTCTCCTTGGTAAAAGGTCAGTTAATTAAGAAGGGTAATTTAAAATACATACACTGGCGCGTATATAATACAGCTTTTGTCTTTGCATAGATCTGGGTCAAAATTCTGCTCGCTCTGTAGCCTAGAGGCTGAGTGGTTTGGAACAAGCTACCACACAATCTCAGTCTTAGTTAACACAGTATAGAGTGGCTGAGAGTCTCAGTCATTGCAAGTTCAAAGAGATGAGCTGTGAAAGCATTTGGGGCTGTGCCCTGGAAAGCAATGCATGAACACAGAAACAAGAACACACAGTACATGCCGATTTTTCTATTACTAATTGCATAGAATCACGCAACTATAAAAAAATGTAAGGAAGAAAATGAAAGTCTAGCTGGCGTCCCACATCCAGTGCTTCCCCATACATATTTTGCATTTAGTACTATTTGAAATACATTTTAATTTTAAAAATATGTTTTTATGTTGGTATTTATATGTGTGTCTGTGTGAAGGTCTATGCACGTGTGTTCAGCGACCTTGGAGATCAGAAGATTACATCAGATCTCCCTGATCTGGAGTTACAGGTAGTTGTAAGCTACCCAGAGTGGGTACCGGGAACCAAAACCTGCTCCTCCGGAAGAGCAGCAAGTGCTTTAAATTGCTGAGCCACTTCTTAGGCCTGTGTTTTACTTCTTAAAAAGAGCAGGACAGATGCCATAATAAAGAGTATGTTAAACTGTAAACGTTTGACGAGAAATGCCTTTTCATTTTATGAACCAATGCATGCTTCTTAATGGCCCTATGCATATCCATGCAAGTGGTATACAGATTTTAAGGGCCTTAAAGGAGAGAAAAAGGAAGAACAAAAACAAAACAAAATAAAACTCAGAAAAACAGGCAGGGATTTTTGTATGCCTCCTCTGCTGATTTTATAAAAGTAAACACAATTTTCTGAGATCATGAACACCCCTTACCTCTCATATGGTGAGGATCTTAATTTGCTTCTAAACAGCATGTAGCTTCAGGGAACACGGAAACACATCATTTTAAGAAAATTCTGATCACAGTATATATGCCATTTTTATCACAAAGATTACAGTTCTCTTCACATATAATAACCTCTGTAACATCACTTCTTATGACTCTAAAATATTCCTCTATGGGAATTAACTATAATTTACTTTTTAAGAAATACCTGTCATTCAAAAATTAGGAACTCGAAGCATAACAAGTAAAAACGGAGTTTTACGTGTTGCTTCCATCCCCAGGTCCTCTATTTTCATTTTGGTAGCTACTATAGGTTCGCATCCCCTTAAATATGTGCTTTCCTCTGACATATAAAAAAAGGGCTGGAGTTTGGTTACTTTTACACCATAGAGTTTTTTTTTTTAATTATGAAGAAAAGAAAATTGTTTCCAAAAAATCAGTAGCTATAATAGCACAGGGAGTGTAGCCTTCATGTGGTTGTTGTTATTTAATGCTTAACAATGTTGACAGTCTCATTACACGTGCTTAAAATGTGTAAAAGACAGAATAAAGAACACAGCAAGTGTTGGAGTGAACTGGGTCCCCACTGGTCAGATAATGGTTAATATGAAATGCTTTGCACAGCTCGTGTGTCTATCACTCTATCCTGACAAATGTATTTCTCCTTCAAACGGGCCAGTCTGAGTTCCCCCATGAGAACAATCATCCCCCCAAAACACAGCCTAATCTACTGGAAATGTCTAAAAATGGTATCCTTCTCATGTGTGGACTTTCGTTCAGACATTATTTTGTTATAGCAATATCCAAATATCCCTTACTTAGGACTTTGCCAATCATCAGGTTTATGTGGGTAATGCCTGATGGTGATGGGGGAGGGGCAATGCATATATGTGGAGGTCAGAGGGCCACTTTGTGGACTTGTTTCTATTCTCCATTTTGGCATGGGTTCTGAGGATTGAACTCAGATCAGGTTTTGGCAGCAAGTGCATCTATCCATTGAGCCATCTTGTTGGCCATTAGTATTTTCAATTAAATTCATCTCAGTAACATGCACTTATTTGATAAGATAACTTCATATTAAGTATGCAAAAGAATGGGAGATACTTGCTAGCATGCATTGACTTATTTACATTGCATTATTAACACTTGGAGTCATGTGTGTGTTGTTTATATTGAACGCGAGTGTTTTCTGCTGCTCTCCAATGACTCATTGGCTGAGAGGGAAGAGAAAGGTGGAATCTACTGAAAGAATTTGTTCAGAGATCCAGGGAATACTTCCTATTGAACCAATGACGTCACCCTCTGCAAGGTAGAGGTTGCATCACCTCCTCTTTTGAAAGTGCCTGTTAGATTGCAGAGTCTGCGGTGATGAAATAAAGAAAATACCAGACTTTTAATATGAGGTTAATCTGAGAAAGAGAAAGCAAATCAGTACTAGTTTGAAATATGATATGTTAATATAAGATCAATGGCCAGCATACTCTTCCTTGGCTAGCATCTCTTTCTCTGTTTTTACTGGGCAACTGATCTTTGGTGGAGAGAGCCAACAAGATGGATTCGATAGAAATTTCCTCCAAAGAAAGTCCTGAGCATTCTGCTTAGACCTCACCCTTGAATTATCCTATTTTTACTTGTCTTAATGAGAAATATATTTCTTTTTTCCAGTAATTGCGAGGAGAGCCCCACTGGGGCCTTATCTAGATCAGGTTAGCCTGTGGGCAAGTCTCGGCCATTAATTGATATAGGAGGGCTTAGTCCACCATGGGTGACATCATTCCCTGGGCATATGGTCATGGACTGTATTAAAAGAGATATCTGAGTGAGTATATCAGTCTGTGAGTAAGAGAGTACCATCCTCCATGGTTGCTGCTGAACTTCCTTCCTAGTAAGTGAGATCCTCAGTAGAGGTGATGCTGTGTGGAATTGTTAGTATGCCTGCCTTCAGGTCCCTAATTGAGTTACTTCCCTCAGCAATGGACTGTGACCTGGAAACTGAAACAAACCCCTTCCTTCCCTGGGTTGCTTTCGGTTGGAGTAATTTATCATAGCCACAGAAATGAAGCTAGAACAGGGTTCCATGAATAATTACCAGAAGACCCGTGGAAAGGACATAATTCACACTAGTGGATAATAGATTACTGTGCATATAGAACGATTTCTCAATTCTAAAATAGTCTTTGAAAATAAGTCAAATTTGGTTAGGCTAAGAGGGATTGAAAACCCTGGAACTGAATGTCTAACATAGTGGTTCTCCAGGCTCATAATCTCAACATTTAGGAGACTGAGGCAGGAAGATCAGAAGTTCTAGGCCAGCCTGAACTACATAGTGAGACAGACCTTGTCTCAAGAAAAAGTGAAATGACTCTAGATCCTGGAGCTAAGGAAATGAAGAGTAAGTTTGATGAGTGGGGAATTTTGCCCCAGAGGCTTCTCATGAAACGGCTGAAGTTAATAATGATCACATAGACTGTCGGGGCAGTTAAAACACAAACACAAGTGGGACCTTCTACCCAACTGTACTAAGGACAGAATGCCCTTCCTGTTTCTATGATAAAATCCCTGGCAAAAGCAGTTTAAGGGAGAAATGGTTTAATTAACTCACCATTCCTGGTCATGGTATGCATGTCATAGTGGAGAAGTCCAAATGGACCCAATCTGAACCAGGAGGTCACATCACATCCACAATCAAGGACAGAGAGCAATAAAATGATTCATGCATACTACTTCAGTTTTCTCTCTCCTAAAGATGAATTAGGAAATGGCACTACCTATATTCAGTATGGGTCTTCCACTTGAGTTAATCCAAGAAAGATTACAGGGATACCTCCCGGCCAAACAGGTCTACATGGTCCCTCACTGGATTCTGTATTGTGTCCAGTCTGCAATTAAAACTAGCCTGCACAGCTGTCACACAGGGGATCTCCACTTTGTATTTATTTACTTTTTGGGGGTATCGGCATCATTGAAAATCCCACATGCTGTCAGAAGTACAAGCTTCTCATGGCAAGTTTCATAGGAAAGATGTCAGAAACATCACCTACCTCTCTGGCTTCTTTCTTCACTTAGATGTTATGAAGAGGGGCAAGGTGCCATTGTTTAGTGAGTGAGGGGATGGTGATGCCCATGACTCTCTCCCACATACAGTCTCTTAAGAAGAGCTATGGACCACTGGAATGGCTTCCCCGCAGCTGGGAGACAGGGCAGTGTAATAAGAAGTAAAAGTGAAGTCAGGTTTAGAATTTCACTTCGTCTACTCCCGTTGTTATATGTGTACGAGTGAGTTTTATTTCTCCCAAGCGACAGACAAAAAGTTTTGGCTCTTCCTCCATTGAAGAGGCTGTGGGTTGGGGATATTAAGAGACTTTCTCACATTTGCACAGTCAATGCGGTTGGGTCCATGATCAGAACTAAGGCGATGTGACAGCAGCACCCGCTCTTCCCATACGTTAGCTTGCAGTGTGTGGTAGCTTTGGGACGGGCACAGCTAGAATGTGATGTGAATGCCAGCTAGGTGGCAATGACTTTTCTCTCTCCAATCAGTGATTATTCACATGGCTAAGGGACTTTATGAGCAGGCTGTGGTGGCTTTAGAGACAAGGTGGTGATGTGTGGCTAGCTATTGTTATTTATGCCAAGAGTTTTTTTGGGGGGGGAAGGGGGATTGTCATAACGTTCAAAACAGCGGGTGCGAGGATAAAGAGAGCAGGCAATGTCTCTGCTGGCAGCTCGCATTAGGGCAGCTTTGCTGGGTATCACTGTTCAGCAGACGCTATTTACAGAATTTAATATGCTGTGTACCAAGCATATTAGCTTTATTTTAGGAAGTGTGAACAAAGCTGTAAACCCAAAGACAAGTGCTGATGTCAGAGGCTGACAGGTCTGCACCAATGAGCTGACATGCCAGGGAGGACAGAGCCTTCTTGTGTGGCTTTTACATTCTCCCTTCTTGTCAAATTCTTGCTGCTGTGGCTCGATATCACATACATACAACCAGGAAAACTGAGAGAAATGAGCCCAGAAATATTCGCTTTATAGCCTCAATTCCATAAGATGCGAGAACCCATTCACATCTCCTCACCAGCAATGCCGTTCAGACAACTGGGTCTGCAGGACATATTCATCAGCAATTTGTCAGCACCTTGTTTGGTGCTTCATGTCACCACCGAAGAGGAATCTGGTTCGGGAAGAAAGGCAGTCATGCATTCTGAAGCATATTTTATGACATATTTTCAGACACCATCAAAACACAAAGGCAACCTAGGAAGTTTCCCTGGCACTATTTTATTTTTAATAGACTCCTAGAATTATAAAACCGTACCAAATCTGTGGGTTTTCATGTTAGAAATGTACAGAGTGTCTCTCAATGGAGCACTGTTAACAAACAGAATGGATTTATGAGAAAGCAGGGCAGGTCATTGGAAGGTCACACCTATCAATTTGAATTCTTCTGCACAGGCAGCACATTCCATCCACGTGGGTGACACTGGGGCAATTGGGAAAATTTATTTGTGTTGTTTCTAAGGGTGTGCGTTCTGTATGGGAAACGAGTCACATGCCCCCTTTTCATGTACCTTAGTAGACTAGCTGGCCTTACAGAAGTTGCTTTCTGTTGCTTGCAGATGACAGGAAGTTGCTACCCTGATGTTTGGAGCTACTTAGGAATACACCCAGACCTTAGTGAGCATGAGGGCAGAGTCCCAGGAATACTGTACAAGGGAAGACACACCAGCCACACTCACACTGTTGGAGTGAGATACTCTTGTGGGAGAAGTGAATTTTGCAGTGATAGAGGAGACTACTAAGCATCAGAGAGTTGCCTGTCCATGCACATCTAAGGAGGCTGAATCACCTTGATTCAGGGAGCATGGGACTCTACTTTTGTTTTCTACAGCAGAATGAACAGAAAGAATAGCAAGTGGTGGCTAAGGTGACCAACTGAACAGCCTCCCCATGATACTCTTTCATGCAGTTACTCCTTATCTAGTGTATTTGCTTCTCACCTTGTGCTAGGAGTTAGACTTAGTTTGGCCAAAAACCCTGAGGAAGTGGCAGCATGGCATTGCTGAACAGTACATGCTTCTCCCTGGTCCTGGTACCTCTGCCTCAATAGGCTTACGTCCCGGCCACGTCACTCCTCTAGAAGTGTACAGGCATGGAGAAGAGGGACTCTGAAGACAGCAGTAGCTATGGCATGGCTGCTTTAAGGCCCATTCATGACTATGTGTATTATCCTAAGCCAGTGAATTTGGCTGTGAGTGTGTGGATGGATGTGTGTGAAGGTGGAATCATTCTACCAAGAACTAATTCATACACTTCAACTTCATGATTGTCTTCGTTTATGTTTGCACTTGGACTCAGGAGAGAAAAGTTTCTGCTCCGGAGCTTGAAGCGGTAGTCTTCTTCTGGATGATAAAGCTCTTTCCCAAGCTTTGAAAGGTAGCTATGACAGACGTGGGCCTGAATAACAGCAGCCAGCTTCATTAGGCCTCCATCCTGGATGACAGAACAGCAACTCTCCAAGAACACGCCAGGCCCTCAGCACCAGATGGGGACTGCGGAGCCATCCAGCGTCATGGACCAAGCCCACACTGAGGTTTCAGTTTCTTCGGTGTGCAGACTGCTCTTCTTTGACTACTAGTCCTGGTCACGAAAGGGTAATAACCCACCCTCCCTACCATCTCTTCATTGTACTCATTTTATTTCTCCAGAGAAACTTGACTGATACAGATGGTAAATTTCTTGTGTGTTTTACACAATGTGATCTTGTTCTCATGATTGGATGAGCAAAAACAGACTGCCTGGTGGTGCGGCCAGGGGATTTTCTTTTAAATTGGCTCATTGTTGTTTTTTTTATTTTTTTAAACTATTGACAGAAGGTCATGGGCCATTGTATTGTCCATATTCTAAATTAATTTTGGGACCTTCGACATGCACTTGAGGTGCCACGGCGGGATTTGGATGGCTTGAAGGTTTTTCGGCTCTTTGGCTTTTGGCAGCGAAATAAAGAGTGACATAACAGGGATGAATATTTTATGACAGAGACGGAGCAGCTGTGGAACACAAATAGCTGCTTGACTTTTACTGTGTTGAGCTCTGTAATGTCAGCCTCTGTCACCTTGTTTCAGCTGACAAGTTCAAAGCTGATGCGGTGAATGGGTCTGACTGGAAAGGAAGGAGTCTATTAGAGTCTGAAGATGTTTGCAGCAAGGAGGCAAGTTAAGAATTTGGTGGAAGCATTAAAAGACAACGAAGAAGAGACTGCACCTTCTAATTCCTCACGGAGCATGAGCCTGACATCACCACCTTAGTTTGCATGGCATGCTACAGGTTCTGTCTGGAGGAAGCCCCCCTCTCATTCAGTAGAAGGAAAACCATTGCTTGGAGCATACATGAATTATGTTTATAGAAATTGTGTCTAGGATTACTTTTTATCAAAGTGGATTTTTTGTGTATTTTTAATTATTCCTGATAAAGCATCATGGAAAAGCAGAGGCACCCAGTAATGTCTACAGATATTTTATGGAAAAAATATTTTGCATTTTAACAATTATGAAACAAGTGAGCACTGTCCAGGAATGATGCATGTTGTCCCAGCATGCAAGCATCTCACATCTACTCCATACTCCCTGATTTTCTTCTCCCATTTGGTGGCTTTGAGTGTGCATCTCTCAGGCTTGGGTCCTCTCTCTCCATACCCTTGCTACCTAGACCAGCCACTGAGCATTGCCCACGAGCTAGTTAGAAGTTGAGAGTCATAACCCCTTTCCAACTGACTGGCCCAGAATTATTTCAGTTGGCTCTTCTGATGCACTGAATTTTTGAGGATTAACAATGGTCTCAAGTTTCTGTCATTTGTTAATGGCCTTCGTGGCAATGCCCTCTTCATTTCATCAACTCATTTTAAATGTAAATCTATGTTGAGAAATAACCAGAAGTGTTATATACCAAGTACAGAACATGATAGCCCAGAATTTACTGGGAAATAAAGCAGTGCCTTGTAGTGCTGGCTGAAGCTGGGGTCTCTCTGGGGGCTGTTGATGGGGGCACTCATGACTGTCCATTGCTGGGGTCTGTGAACTTTCCTATGGTCCTGGTGGCTGAATTCCAAATTCCTAAGAGAATCAGGAGTAACACATCAGAACACCCTTCACACATCAAAAGCCTCACAGGCCACACGGGTTTACTGGGAGCAAATGCAGATCACAGTGCTCCTTGGATTCTCAGCAAATTGTACCAGGAACATGAAGACATAGAAGGCTTTTGGGGTTGTCTTTAGAAGACCCTGCCTGTCCCAACTATTAATAATTGCTCAACTCCAGACTAATCAGGTGGCCTCTATCAGGCTTGTAGTAAAAAGTGAATAATCTCAACAGCCAGGTTTCTTGCAGTGTAAGATCAATGAAATCAGAAGCTGCATGGAAATGAAATAAATACCCATGTGGGAAGTGATGAGAGTTCCATTTAATATTCATTTTCAACCCACAAGTGAACGCATGTCAGTGATCCCAATGAAAATCCACCTTGGAAAATAAACCCACAATTCTCCTTCCTCCATGCATGAGGTCCCTGCCTTACACATCATCCAGGCCTTATTCTTCACTCTGCTGCTTATGGTTTTTCCTCTGCAAAGATCATGTGCTCATCTCTACCAGGAGCGTGACATTAAAGGCAAGCTTATCTATCAGTCATTTTGTCCCTAATTACTATTTGTTGTGGAGAGGGTTAGTTAAACTAACAGGAGTTCATGAGGGCTCAGTGTTTTCAGTTTATCTCTGGCTGGACCTACGCTGACTTGTGTCATTTTGAAAAATGGGCCATTACTGTATCTTTTATGGGGACAGCCAACATTTCTCAGCTCTATAGCTCATGTGGCTGATGGATACTTTATGGGAGATGTTATTCTGTAAATATGTTTCTCATACTAGTTAATTAATAAAGCACTGTGGCCAATAGGAAAGCAAGATAGGCGGGGCTAGGAGACTAGGAGGAGGAAAGAGTAAGGAGGAGGGGTCAGGATGTAGAGCCTAGAGGAAGCAAGATGCCGGGCCACTGCTCTGGCTGGTAAGATGAGCCACGTGGAAATGGAACATTACAGAAGAACTTCGGGTGACTGATCAGGCAATGAGTTGTCTCTGTCATTCTAGAGTTTATATATTATCCTTCTGTGGTCTTTGAAGGAGTTGAAGACAGATAGTTATGGTTTTCCTCAGTTGGGATTAAATAAGTTACATATAGGACTTTAGACTCACAAAGATAGGATAGGTGATATTTTCTTTAAGTCTTAAAAAATGTTAATAGACTAAATATTGTTAATTCTTATTTGATAACTGTTGTATGGTATATTTTGCTATGTTAAGGTTAAACCCCTTCTTTTATTTTAGACAGAAAAGAGGTGATGATGGGAGATGTTATTCTGTAACTATGTTTCTCACACTGGTTAATGAATAAAGCACTGTGGCCAATATGAAAGCAAGATATGCGGGGCTAGGAGACTAGGAGGAGGAAAGAGGAAGTAGTGAGAAGGAGTCAGCATGTAGAGCCTAGAGGAAGTAAGATGCCGGCCCCAGCTCTCTGATAAGATGACCATGTGGAAATACTTAGATAAGTAGAAATGGGTTAATAATTAAGGCAGAGCTAGCCCATAAACAATGATAGTAACTGGCCAACAGGATTGTATCAAATACAGAGTCTCTGAGTGTTATTTGGGGCTGGCGCACCAGACCAGCAGCGGGCGGGCTGGCGGAAAACAACAAGCTACAGATACTTGCTGTGGAATGCTAATATTCCCACACCTCAAGACTCAATTAGTTTGTAAGAGAGATACATACCCTAATTCAACTAAATTATACAGCACAACAAAAGAACAATTACTTATTTTGTAATAGATTGAAACTTATGTCTGCAAACCATATTGAGGGATGGAGTCAAAGATGGACAAAGGTAATGTTGTCTCCTGATGGATGATGAGGTTACTGGACATGCTTATATGTGTTGCAGATCTCCTCATCTACCTCTAATTCTGCATGCATAATTGATAAGCATAAGTACAAGGGGGAAGATTTATGATCTTGGTTCTCAGTCTGTATAAAGTTGAAAGTGTACAAAGCCTTGTTTTCAGCAGTTGGGAGAGGTCATGGAGACTGACAGAGCAGGCTACATTCATCAGTGCTCTTGGAGAATGTCCATTTGTTTTCATGAAGCAGCTAGGGAAAACTTCAGGCTTGAGTTTGGCAGACCCAGCTCTTCTACAGAGTAGGTATATTGTCAGAGAAAGTGGCATGTCTTTGAGAAGGAGGCAGAGATGTCAGCCTCCTTACACTCCCCAAAAGCTTATGCAATGCCAGCCATTTAAGCTCTTCAGGCTGGGGAGATGGCTTAGAGGGTAAGAAGCTTTGCTGCAGGATCCTGAGGGCCTAAGTCCAAATCCCTAACACCCACCTAAGAAGCTAAGTGTGATGACATTTGCCTATAATCTCAGAACAGTATGGATGAGGCAGCTAGGCCTGATGATTGACAATCTAGCTCTAGGTTCAATGAAAGACACTGCTTCAAAAGAACTTGGTGGAGGGCCATAGAACACGGCATGCAATGTTCTCTGGCCTCTGTGTGCATGCATGAACACCTGCACTCTCTTCCACAAATGCACATGTGCACACACCTCTCTTTGGAGATGTCTGCCAACCTCAGTAAGTTTGCCACTACCAGTTTCTAGTGACTCGTCAGTAGTTTGTGGCGCACAAAGGTTGAGGACACCTTTCAAACCTTCTGCAGATCTACTTATTTTCCAGCCTTCACATTGGCTGAAGCTTCTGGTTGCATCACTTCCTTCTATCGTTTATCTAAACAAATTCGAAGCTCTTGACCTTCTAATCTCTGCTCTATGCAAAGCACTCATGCTTGGCGTAGCCATGCATTAATAAGGTAAATATAACAGAAGGTCATCCTGTGTGCTTTCTGAGTATAAGTAGTGACTCATTTCTTTAAATGGCATACAGCTTCTTGGTCCAGCTGAAGGAAAGTGGGACCTCCAAAGTTCAAACAACAACAAAACTAAACACAACAAGACAAAAGAATGAACTGTTTTCAACTCTACTGGTTGAGCTCACAAAGCCATTCTTGATAATATAAGTTGACCATTTTCTTATGAAGAAACCAAAATTAAATACATTCCTCTTTAACAGAGAAGCTATGGAACTATTCTAAACGATGAAGGCTGATGCATCTGGTCAGTTTTAAGTTCTGTTTAGAGAACCTAAAACTCCAACCACTTGCTGACATTTTGAAAAATCATCATTGCTGGGTTACTTGTATTCACCAATGGTTATTTATTTATTACTTATTTTTTCCTTTCTGAAATTTAGTATAATGTGCAACTTTAGTGAGTACTTTAAAACTTTTTATCTAATGGAGTTTCCACATCTGTCTGTTTAGAGTTCGTAACTTTCCATGAGCTTGGTTCATCTGTCTTTGTAGACTTTTCCATCACGAACTTTGCAAAACCCCGTTGCTCACACTTTTTTCTCCTCCCTCACTTTTACTGGATTCCCAAAGCTCTGTCTTGTTCTTGCTTGTGGATCTCTGTGTGCATGAGCTAGCTTGTTGAGCCCATTCCCTATGGTAGGATGCCATGCTCACTCCCCCTTAATTCATGGGAAAGAGGCTTGGCCCTGCCCAAACCTACTGTGCCAGACTTTGTTGACTCCTCATAGGAGCCCTAGAGAAGTAGACCGGGGTGGGATGTGGGGAGGTGAGCAAGGCATGAGGAGGGGTGGGAGGGAGAACTGTGGTTAGAATGTAAAATGAAATTTAAAAGAATATATTATATATATATAAACACATTTTTATCTAATACAAGTAATGATAATAATAATAATAATAATGATGATGATAATGATAATAATAAAACCCTTGAGTGGAAAAATAGCTCAGGAGCTAAGACCTCCAGTGGACACAGGCTTGATTCCTAGCGCCTCATGGTAGCTAACAACCCCTGAAGTTCCAGTGCTAAAGGATCAAATGCCCTCCTTGGTCTCCGTGGACACAGCACTCACATGGCACACAGACATATGCTTAGGCAAAGCACCCATCTACACGGAATGAAGAGAAATAAGTATTTAAAACCTGAAACAATATTTTTGGGACATGGCTTAGCATTCACAGGGTCATTAGCATTAAGTCCTATCTCCTTAACTACGCTTTACTACTCTTAGCTCTCTTACAATTGGCTGGATGTTGCTTTTAGTAAAATATCAATCATTGGATTTTACCAATAATGACTTCGGAGCCAGATGTTGGGATGAAAGCCTGATAGCTCAGAGGGCCAGAGAAAGCACCGGGCTGACCTTACTCCTCCACCAACATCCCAGAAAAAGAGCTTTTAAACAAAACTCCTCTAACTTAATGTCCCTCCCTTCCACTTCCTGTGTGTCTCTCTATCCATTCTCCGGACACCCTCTTACTCTGGGATTTTTTCCCCCTCTTAACTTGATGCCAAAGTCTCTTGGATTAAAGATGTGTACTAAGGCAAAGCCATACCAGAACTAGAAAAGGGTTTTTTTCCAGTAAATATGCAATATTGGGGTTCATAGTGTGATCAGATATCTTGCAACAGCTGGAGAATCTGTCTATTGCAGAAGGGATTCTGCTTAGTGTGAGCTCCAGGCGATATCCCTGGCCTTTACTCAGTGTCAGTCATACCTCATCTCTGTTTTGTTTTGTTTCTATATCCAAACTTCTCTGTGGAGAGCAGGGATGGTAGGTAAAAGTCTCCATGCCTCATGTCATTACTACTAAGTCAACTGTGGCAATGCTTTTTTTTTTTTTGAATGAATGAATGAACTAATGAAAATCAAGTCTGAATTAGGTAGGGTATGTTTAATCAAAACAAAAGTTGTATTAGTAAACTCCACTAATGTGTAAGCTAATGATATTTTAAAGAGTTTGGACACAGATATCCCTGTGGCTGCTAAATGCTGCTCCCAAAGACATGTACTATAAAAGGAAAATCTCAGTGCCAAGCACAGGTTACCTACCTAGGAGTTGTTAGTCAAGAAGGACCTAGTGAGATCAAAAATCAAAAATAACTCTTGATGGTCCTTTGGCACTAGATAGTAAGAATGCTGCTGAAGATACCTACCACTGAACATGAGGCACACACACACACACACACACACACACACACACACACACACAAATCTTGAACTTCCTAGGAAGCTCTTTACCCGCTGGCTGGCTTCTGGAGTAGTGCAGGGTTCTCTGCAGGCTCGTGTGGAGAAAGAAACATCAATGGTCTTACCTGGCACTGAAGCCACTGTAAAACACTGACCTGTCAGGCAAGGTGTGCCCATTGGTACACTAGTGGCAGGACTATTTATGGGGTAACCAACTGTCTTCTTGATTATATTTGAGACCCACTCCACAAGAGAGAACCCGTGGCTGGTGCTATAAACATGGCCCAACTTGTGAAAACCATAGGAGAAAAAATCTTTGATGTCATTTTGTTTGTTAATTGGTCACAATGTCAAGTTGTCTTCTAAATATTCATCTCTATGTCCTTGGATTTGTGCTACTCTCAGCCTTGGTCAGAGAAGCTTCTTGTGGCAGAGGGTAGTAAGCAATGCAGAGATTTGTAGCAGTTCAAAATGATCAAATAAGTGACTGTGAGTGCTTAGCTTTAGATGGGGTATCCATAGTGACCTTCACTCTGAACACTCGGGACACTTCTAGGAAGAGAGTTCAGAAAGAATGTAAGAGCCACAGATCAGGAGGAGTGCTGTGGAATGCGGGCCTCTGCATATTCAGGGCATGGTCCTTGAATACATAAACACTTGGCACCTGTGTCTATCTGCCTGTAAAAGTCAACTGAAAATCCATCTCAGAGTGGAGAGGGTCCCATTGCCCATCTGATGCTAAGGTGCTGACGGGGATTGAGAGATGCTAAGAAAAGAGACACTTTTCTCTGTGGGGCATGACCATTTGTAGTTTGCACATGTCCCAGGGGCTGACTCCCCACCCATGAGTACATGGCCAGCACTAATTGGACTCTGATCAATCAATCAATCAATAAAAATGAAATGGGGTAGAGAGAGAAAGATGTGTTTGAGGATTCCAGGAAGAGATGGAGGGAAGGAATGGAATGAGTCTGACAAAGATACTTGCATGTATGAAAGATGTTTTCAACCAATAATATAAAAAAAATAAAGATGTCTACAGACTCTTGTTATCTTATGGATTTCTGGAAAAAAAAAAACCAACAAACTTGTTATTGAGAATTCTTTGTATTTTATTCCTAAATTTTACTTCTTTCCTGTTTCTCAAAGTAAGGTCCCCACCCTTAACTTGTATGACCATTTTTTTTTAGTTTAAAACTTCCCATGGATTAAAAAGTTAAAAGCAATAGCACGGTTTATGCAGGCATGTATGTCCTTCGCTGAGAAATAGGTGGATAAAATTTATTGATTTGCAATAAAAGTCATACATTTATAAAGTGCCCAGCATTTGAGAAAATGGTCATAAAAATCTGAATCCCAGCTGCATTACAATGAACAAGTTGTAAGGTTTGTGAAATATGCTGCTGGAATTTATATTAACTGTTTGGTCTGCAGAGCTGTTGAGACTGAACGGGAAGATGGAAGGACAGTAAAATTCTATCTGGCCAGTGGTGAAAATAGTTGTATTCCTCCGTGACTCATGTTTCTTTCTATCTAATCCTCCTTCCCCATGGGACTGGCTGGCAGAGGCTCCCAAACTTAATGTGTTCTGTGTTGTGCTGGAACCATTCTTCAAGGAGTGTGGCACAACTCGGGCACTTTCTGCTTAGAGTCAGAAACCCCGGAAACAATAAATGTTTATGGAAGGCAGTAAAATTTTAGGGCTCAATTCACAACTAATGTTAAACACATGTAGTCCTTCTGTAAGCTTAGGAGTTACTGGAGTTCTGGGCTTGGAGAAATAGACTGGAGTCTGTGCCTTCTTGAGGGAACCAAGTTAAGGAGAAACAGGAGCTCCCTCTGATGACAGCCTGACAGCTCCCTTGTCAGGCACCATTCCTGCTGAAGGAAGCCTTGTGAGTCTGAGTGCTTTGCAGCTCTTCCTAATTTGTGTTCGCCTTAGACATTCTATTCAGGGCTCCTGCAGTTTCCCAACTCTCCTGGCACTCCCACTGTGCTGTCTGGGGCCTGGAGCACACTGAGGAGACATAGAGTTTGACAGTTAATTGCCTCCACAGCCCATCCACGAGGACACCTTAAGGCACCTTTCTCAGGTTGAGTGAGTCCAACACTGGACAGAACTTGATTTCTTTGTCATATTTCTATTGCTCAGTCGATACAGGGGTCTCGGTCAGGTGACCAATGACAGAGGTAGGGGAACTGCAAGTTCAAAGCTTGTCTGAGCATAGCGTGAGCTCAAGGGGAGCCATGGAAACTTAGTGAGACCTTCTCCAGAAAAAGAATGAGAGGAAGGATGTGGAGGTATAGCTCAGTGGTTGAGCAGCAGCTTAGCATGCTGGGGACCCTGGGCTCAATCTCTGAGACTGCAGAAGAAAGAAAAAAGCATGGCTGGACCCATCGATTCTGTTCTGTTCCTTGATTTTCCTTCTCTAAACTGTTTCCTCCCCAGCCATCCTTGCCCCAAGCACCGAGCTCCGTGTTCCCTGTCTTCTGAAGAATTCCATTTTCCTAGAAGACAAACCCAACTGCTTGTTGCCTTGGTCTGCTTTCCACATGTAGCACCCAATTACTACCCTACATTCACCTCCTAACATCCTCCCCTTGCCCAGTCCTTCCTTGTCTCAGATCCTTTCCACTTTCTTCGAGTTTGAGGATTTGGTGCTGTCGTAGGGTTGAGGTTCTTCTCTGCCTGGAATAATCTCCATGATGAAGTCATCTTTAAGCCTTTCGTAGGAGCATGCTCAGTCTTCAAAGCTCTCCTGGAGCAGCTGCCTCTCGTTCCTTCCAAGGCAGCTGCTTATCTTCTCCAGTTACTGCCTACCACATCTGCTGCTTGCCCTTGATATTTAGACAAGGGTTTAAACGTAGAACCAGGCCTTGTTCTGCAGCCTCTGCTCCCAGCTTCTGAGCAGGATGCTCAGTGCAGGAGACAGCCCGGATTTGGGAGTAAATGCAGGGCTAGACCAGGCAACCGAAGAAATAGGTTTCTCAGAACAATAAATTAAAAATGATCGGACTTTTAGTTAGTGATAGACAGTTGTGTAGCATTTATAAGGACACGGAGCCCTAGGTTCAGTTCTCAATACAAGGGAGAGGGCAGGGGTTGGGAGGAGGGAGAGGAAGAGGAAGAGTAGGACAGAAAAGGGAAGATAAGATAAATGGCTTTTAAACAGCTGGATGGCTGGGGATTAAGCTCAGTTGGTGGAGAGCTTGCTAAGTATTCCTGAAACCATGGTTCCATTCTCAGTGCTACATAAGACACTGGCTTGGCAGCGTGCATGCTTATGGTCCAGTGCATGGCAGGCGACAGCAAGAAGATCAGAATCTGTTCAAGGTCATTCTTAACCCCTCCTCCCCACCCTTGCAAAAACAAAAGAGAGAAGAAAAGGTAAAGCCTGGCGGAGCTCAAGCATCACAGAAGTTGCCGCACTGGCTTTCCATGTAGTGGCTGATTCTGTAGTTTCTTCACTGGTTTCTTCCTTTGGCTGCCCGTGGCTGCTCCCTGGAGTCCGACACTCACAGCGGGTTTAATTTTCTGTGAAGGAGGAGAAAATCTCCTGTGTAAGCCCTTAAAGGTCTTGAAGTGTTTTCCTGTTGGCCGGCTTGGGCTGTGCTCTAAGCAAGTAAGTCGCCAGGGCTGGAGGAGTGGAACTTAGCCCTCACTGTTGGGCTTCCATGTTTGACATAGCCCCGGAACCAGAAAGATGCTTGCACTTGCAGATGGTGGGGGTGGGGGCTGCTAACGAAGCTGGTGCTCCTGGCCTCCTGTGGCAACAGGATTCTAGAGTTTGGAAATGTGACATCTCACCGTGCAGCTCAGTGTCGAAGGAACTTTAAAAGAAAGCATTACAAAGACTGTAATCTTCAGGCACAATCAAACTCAGGTAAACAGTGAACTACCAGTCTAGGACCCAGGGCGGTGAAGTTCATCACAGCGAGTCTTGCTTCCATTTGGGAAAGCCTTCAGATGATCTCAGCTACTATCTGTTGTGTAATGTGCCTAACACAGAAGGTGAAATGCCCAGGCTCACAGAACCAGCTAGCACTGGATAATCATTTTTGCTTACCACACTACCCTGCCCTTAACTCATCAGCAGCTGTTCCTGGATCGGGGACCAGCGTCACGATTAATGCCACAGCTCCACTGTCGTCTCTACAGAGAGTTGATTTCAGTCACGGTCATGCAGACTAGCTGGTTGAAGCAGCAGCACCCAGACTCTCACAGCATAGCCCCAGGCAGGCCCTCCCGTTCATCTGTGCTCACAGCCAGCTGTTCCAGGTTAGCACAATGGTAGAGAACCCTCGAAGCTAGTTTACAAATGGACTTTGGGAGCCCTTTCCACATAGAGGGATACTCCTTCAGCCTAGACACACGGGGGAGGGCCTGGGCCCTGCTCCAAAAGATATGACAGACTTCAAAGATCCCCCATGGAAGGTGAGGCATCTGCATGACCTAGGTGAAAGGCGCTTACGGTTCTCTACCACCAAAAGATGCATCCATGGAGTGCGGAGGAGCTTACTGGGGAGGCTTCCTAAGGAGACTAGAACTGCACTACAGAGAACAATGGCAGTAAAGTCACCTGGTGGGCAGAGCTCAGCATGAGCACCGCCATGACAACGGGAGAAAGAAACTACCAATGGTCAGAATTTGGGGCTTGTGTTGCCAGGTTCTTGGCTTCTTATTCAAGGATGGAATAAAACCTTTACATATCTGAGAGTATCAAGAAATTTTATTCACAAGCCAAGCAACATTACAGACTATGATAAAACAGTATTAATGCTGATACAAGTGAAGCTATTCAAGGATTTGGGAGAAGGAGGAGTTTGGTTCCTAGGGGGCACGTTTGGACGATTCTGCTTTTGACTGGCAGTCTTGGATTATAGAGGACTTTTCCAGGTGCATATGTCCCCTCCCAAAATCTGATTTTAATCCTGTGCATGCCCAGTTGTGCATATGAATAAGATGCAATGTAGGGGAAACTCCCTACACGTTTGAGGACAGTTTCACTTATTGTGCATGCACCTAGAACCAGTCTGGGCCAGTCTGAGGGACTGCCATTAGTTGTCGGGTTCTATTATAGAGTGTGTTAAGATGGAAACTGGGTGTTATCAAGGTGTGTCTGAGAGGAGTAACTTTTCAGTGGTTCTCAGTGGGTGAACTGCAGCTCCATGTAAGTGGCAGTCCTATGCTAACAGGTTGCTGGGTACATTGTTGGGTAAGTTAGTATATGCACAACCCAAGACAAGTGTAGTCCCAGGTCAACAAGCTGTTCCTTACTTCTGCCTACCACAGGGATACTCTTTCTGCCTCGAATCTGGTCCATCATCTCAGCCAAGATCAGCGTCAGCTAAGACTTCCACGCAGGGTTCTTCTTGAGAGAATAGATTTTGGCTTCTGCTTCCATAGGTGAGAACCTATTGGCATCATCTCTATTGACATTTTGAGTCAATGATTCTTTGTTAGGAGCTGCAGGTGGGTACAGGAGTGGGCCATCGTTCGTATTCTGTGGTGGTTGGTAGCATCTTTAGGTGTGTACTGGATTCAGCAATATTCTTCATCCAAGTCACTATAATCAGAAATGTCCCCAACATTGCCATCTGTTGTCTTGGGGTGGGGAATCTTCTTGTCTAGAACAACTCCTTTGAATCAATTATATTATTCCCAGGAAGGAGAAACATCAAGAAAACCTCACCATTCACTTACCTCCTGGCCTGAAGAGGCTTGCATTAGGGGCTAGACAATATTGTCTTTCTTTTCTGTCATGAACAAGGGTAGAAGGAAAGCAAAGTAGGAGTTTTAAATCTTGCAGAGGAAACAAACCAACTTAGCATGCAGAAAGAAAATTTTTAAAAAGGAAAAAAATAATGTTTGAATCCTGCCAATTTCCATCAATTACACTGTAATAGTGTAATTGACCTTCTATTAACTTCCAAGGGAGATAATAACTAGGAGGTAATTTTAGTTTGTTGTGGAAAATTCTCAAAAGACACATTTAACCACAGTAGTCAATCCAAATGATTGCATCATTCTTTGTGTAAAGAGCAAAGTGGAAATTTCCATACTACTACTTAATGCCCGTGCTGTCTGGCCCAGTTTTCTTGAGTGTGAAAATGGTCCAGTAACTGCAAAAGGAAACTGTCTCCTGATTGGGGCATGGGGATAAAATGGTACCCTGTCCATAGAACAGGTTTCTTAAGACAGAATGATGAGCTACACCCAGGTGTACCAGCCTAGTTAACTGTGACAGCAGAATGTCTTCAGAAGGCAGCCTGGGGGAGGGAAAGAATACTGTGATGGAGATGATCCAGCAAACACACAAATCAAAGCTGGATACTGTGTGTGGATTCATTCATAGGCAATAGACATGACATACAAGGCATGGGATGGTATGTGCGAAAGATAAAGTTGTTCTTGAGGAAGGAATAGGTGAAGTGATATGGAGGGAGCCTGCCTGTGGGTATGTAATGTTTATTGAGAGGAGGGGGGATGATAAAGGGAAAAGGAGTGGATGGGGTGAAAGGAGGGAAGAAGAGAGAAGGAGCAGGGGAGAATGAGAAGGGGAAGAGAGACGACAGCATTCACTTCGGTATCACTTATTTTGCATTTATTTTTGTTAAATGTTAATAAAACTAGTAAGATTGCATCCTAGAGAATATGATGAGCAGTTGGTTGCTTACACCCTGCAAATCCCACAAATCTTGGGGACAAGCAGAGCTCTGGAACGATCTTAGCTCTTTGGCCAAGCGGCTTGGCCAGACAACCAGCCAGTTTGTGGGACCTGGAGGTGGAGTTCCCAAGAGGTGAACGCAGCAAGGCCAGAAGTCTAAGGCTCCGGTGTGAGGTCAGCACAGGGCCTGTGTGCTAGATTTGAAACAAGGACCGCCCCTCTCTGCTGGAGGATGGTTCTGACTATCGGCCTGCCTCACTTTGTCCTGAAGGCTGAGTCTTCAGGCCATGGGCATGGGTGGTGATGGAAGCTGTAGAACCTGCTGCCTGGGACTATGTTCAGGTAGCAGGATCAGTCCAGAAGCGGCTTGTGTGACCTGGGCCTCCTCTGACCTTCTCTTCATTCCTCCACCATGAGATGAGGCACCTCCTCAGCCATGACGCTGTCCTTCAGGCACCGCCTCACACAGGCACCCCCAAACCAGGTCTCCTGACTGTGGCCTCCAGAACCTTGAGCCAATGCACCCCCAAACCAGGTCTCCTGACTGTGGCCTCCAGAACGTTGAGCCAATATAAGCTCTCATCTTTTCCAGTTATTGTCTTCCTGAGTGTATACTATTGTCCTTCTTTGATTTCTGAGTTTATAATACAATTGCATAATTTCTTTCTTTTCTTTCCTCCTTCCAAATTCTTCTTTATACTCCTCCCTGCCCTCTTTCAAATTTAGATCCTCTATTACTCTGTGTCATGTTTTTGTATGTATGCTCCAAGGGCTAGCCATTTGGTAGCAGAGGGAGTAAATGGAAGGGAAATTTTACTTCATTGTATTATAATTTTAAAAACCAATTAATTACAAATATTTTAAAATTTTAATTATCTGGATACACTTGTGTTTTTGTGTTTGATGACTGAGGACAGCACACATGAGTACAATACTTGTGGAAGTCCAAAGAGCAGGAGATACTGGTGCCTTGGGTGCTGTAGGGGCCACCCTTGGTTGCCCTGCAAGAACGGTAGCTCTCTTAACTCTGGACTTCCTGTCCAAGGCAGTGCTGAGATGATGAAGACAGTAGCTCCAAGCTGTCCTAGGCAGGGGCTGCCTCTTCCTCCATTCTAATTCTTCTATTAAGTTCTTTAATGCAACTCTTCAGATCATCTCCTGGAAGCAACCCTCACACTGTATCAGTGGAAGATGGTATCTGGTGGTCGCAGCTCTACAGGTGGTCTCCCCAAGCCTTCTTAAGTCTCCTTTCAAAAGACCCATTTTATTGTTTTAAAGATGTATTTTATGATTTTTAATATATATATATATATATATATATATATATATATATATATATATATATGCGCTCAGTTGCCTGAGGAGGAGTCCAGAAGAAGACATTGCATCCTTGGGGCTAGAGTTACAGGTAGGTGGCCGTGAGCCCTTAAATGTGGTTGTTGGGTATAGAACTCAGGTCCCCTGGAATTGCAGCAACTGCTCTTAACCACTGAGCCATATTTTTAGCCCCCATATTAACAGATTTTGATATATTAGAAGTGAGATAAAACTTCATTAATTTTTACTTTTTAATGTCAACTTCATCAAGCTTCTCATGAACTCATGATTCTTGCTGACTACAGAACACATTTATGTTTTTGTTCTCTCTCTTTCTGTGTCTCTCTGTCTGTCTCTGTCTCTGTCTCTGTCTCTCTCTCTCTCTCTCTCTTTCTCTCTCTCTCTCTGTCAAGGAAGCTGCATGCATGCTAGGACCTAAGTGTTGCTTAAGCGAGAATTTTCATTTTCACAAAACCTTCGAGTTTTCTTTTCACAGTTAAATCACACACAGGATGCAACTGACTCCGTAGTCCTCTGCTCAAAGGAACAGGCAAAACACAAAAGCAGCACACGGCCTGTGCGTTGTGGGTTGATGAGCATTATTGCTTGTGAAGACCAGGGCTGCCTCTGCTTGGCGCTTGTCATGTTCTCTAAGGCAGTCAGCTCTGTTTTATGAATAGTAGGTACATTATTGATTTATGTCAAAAATAATCCCAGAAAATGCTGTGTAAATACTTTTGACATTGGTTTTCAGTATAGGGTCAGCTCTGCCTGCCTATATCCAGGACAGAGGAAGAGAAAATCCCCTCAGTGCCTTTGTCCATCTTTAGTCTAGCCTCTTGAGTTTGGGTATGTGATTTCCCTACAACTCCCCCCCGCTCCCTGATTATTTCTCTATTCTTCACAATTTCATAGTAAGCCTAGGCCACTGTGGCCTGATTTGGCTAGCCCAATGTTAGGAACACTTATTTATTGTATAAGTCAGCTATTGCTGTGTAACAACCATGAAGTCTCAGAAACTCAACAAAGTGATGCATTTACCTTGTTGATTGGGCTTGGTGATCACCTAGAATGTTGGTCAGGATGTAACCCCCCCCCTGAAGCAGATGGTGTCTTCAGGTCTCATCCCAACACGGTGTTAACCCCACTGCCTCGTTCTATCAGCCAAAGCAAGCCATGTGGCCATAATGTCTCATGGTGGGTGAATGGGTTGCTCTACCCACGAGGGAGCAGGTTAGGGGCAGGGAAATCCATGATGTCCTAGCACGGAGGGTGAATCAGTTCATCTCTCATTGCCATCTACGGTCCTGGCTGCCTCCTGGTAACAGGTGACGGTCAAATTAACTCCAATGTAGATGGTTTCCTGTCTCTTCCTCACTCCTCAATGTGAGCAGAGTTCACAGCACACAGTCTGCTCTGAGCCATAGGCTCCCATCCAGGCTAGGTGGCCCTAACAGCACTGTGACTTGGCCCTCCACACTTCCCTCTAAGAGATCACGGGGGTTTGCCTGCTGTGGCTTGTTTCCTGGAGAAACCTTGAAACCTTGCCTTCTGATGGCCTCTTAACAAATATCCATCTTCCAAAGTGCTTTTTACTACATCTTACTTTTAAGTTACTTTTAGTGACATGGAGTAATTATTTGTGTTGTTATGGGGGCTCCGAGAGATACTTTAATACAGTATTTACTGATCGCATCCAGTGCAGCCAGCCTTCATCTACCTCTACCTCCCGTTATGGTTGTACACCTTTAGACCTTTCCATTGAAAAGCAGACAGGGGGTCTAAACACCTGCTTTCAACTCCGACTGTTTCTCAGAAACCCCTAAATGGTACCTAACCACCTCCTTCCAGTTATCTCTTAACTCAGCCATGAGTTCATAGCTTTGGTTTTCCTGGTCCTCCGTCTTTGTCCCTAAAACTCGGTGTCTGTGTCCTCTCTCTGGTTGAGTAAGACAGGTTTGGTTTGTCTCTTTTCTCCCATGATTTTCCTGGGGACTCCAACTTGCCTTTGATCTCCCATGATCATACAAAATTGTGTAAGCCTTTGTACCACCCCGTCTTACCATCTAGATTTGTCTGCGGGGCACCTATAGACATTCAAATAAGATTTCTGGAGATCCACATCAAATGAAAACCCTTCTCACTGAAGAATTATACACCACTAACACTTTGCCATCTACCAGGTTCCATTGCGGGGTATATTTTAGATGTGGAATAAAGGGAGTGGGTTGGGAAGAATAAAGTGTAAACCGACTGCCCATTCCACAATTCTCGTTTCTCCCTTTTAATGTTTTTCCCTTGGTTTTATCTACAGTTTGACCTCACACGAGTTGAATGTGGAAGGTAACCGCTTTCCCCACAGCAGAGCTGCCGACCCTGGCTTCTTTCTCCTTCCTTGTGACCAGCTTCTACTGGATTTCATACACACCCACGGAACCACCTTGCACCCCCTCCATCCCTACAAAGGCATGGTTTGCAGTTACCCTGCATAGGGGCAGCCTGTCTTCCAAAGCTGGACTTCAGCTTGTGCCCTCTCAGCCCTGGGACAGTGTTTTAAGGCAAAGAAGAAGACCCTGCTTCCTCCAGCCTGCATTTGGGGAGATAAAAGCAGGGGACGCTCACCAGCTGTACGTGTGTCACAGTCCACACAAAATTGTTAGATACTTGGTTTATTTCCATTTATCATTTGTATCTAGGAGAGCTACTCATTAATTTTTTTTCTGTTAGGGTTAATCTTATATCCAGCCCTTTCACGAAAGGTGTTTATCAGATGGTAGAATTTTTTCAGTCACTTATGTATACCATCATATCATCTGTGAATAATACTTTGACTTCTTTCTTTGTGGTCTGTGTCCTCTTGATCTCTTTTTATTGTCTTATTGTTCTACCTACAACTTCGAGTACTATATTGAATAGGTAAGAAGAGAGTGGACAGCCTTGTCTTGTTTCTGATTTTAGTTGCATTGCCTCAAGTTTCTCTCCATTTAATTTGATGTTGGCTATTGGTTTGCTGTGTAATGTTTTTATTATGTTTAGGTATGTCCCTTGTATCCCTTTCTAAGGTCACTTTCTAAGACTTTTTATCATGAAAGGGTGTTGGATTTTTCCAAAAGCCTTTTCAGAATCTAATGAGACAATCATGTAGGAAATTTTTTTCAGTTTGTTTATATGATAAAAATTATGTTGACCGATTTTTCTATGTTGAACCATCCTTGCCTCTCTGACATTGTCATAGATGATTTTTATGATGTGTTCTTGGATCTAGTTTGCCAGTATTTTATTGAGTATTTTTGCTTTTGTAACAGTGTTCATAAGAGAGATTATAATTCTCTTTTTTTTGTTTAGACTTCATGTGGTTTGCATAGCAGGGTGACTATGACTATGGCCTCATAAAATGAATATGGCAATGGTAATTACATTTCTTTTCTACCTTTTTTAAATTTTGTTTTTTTGAGACAGGATTTCTCTGTAGCTTGTGGCCTATCCTAGAACTTGCTCTGTAGACCAGGTTGGCATTGAACTCATTTTTGGAAGGTTATATTTAACCCAAAAAGTGTTTTTCCTCCCCTTTTGGAAAATATCTTATTTTATTTTTTCTTCTTTTTATGTGTTTGAGTACATATGTGTGTGTATATACATATATATATATGTATATATATATATATATTCTTGTGTGTTTGTGTGCGCGTGTGTGCCTGTGTGTGCGTGTGTGACTGTGTGTGTTCGTCTGTGTGTACCTGTGTGTGTGTGTGTGTCTGTGTGTGTGTGTGTGTGTGTGTGTGTGTGTGTATGTGTGTGTGTGTGTCTGTGTGTCTGTGTGTCTGTGTGTCTGTGAGTCTATGTATGTGCATGTGCAGTTGCCCATGGTGGCCGGAGGTTGATGTCTAGAATCTTCCTCTGGTTTCCTCACACCTTTCTCCTTTAAGATGGTGTTTCTTAGGCCCAGAGCTTCCAGGTATGTCTCATCTGCCTAGTGACCTCACTGTTGCTGGAGTTTCTTTCCAGCCTGGTAACTCAGCCACTTAGCCCCAAATTAAGACTTAAATTAATTTATAAACTGTTGGCCGATGGCTAGGGCTTCTTACATGCTAGCTCTCTCTTAATTATTAACCCATAACTACTAATCTATGCATTTGCACACGGCCTTATCTTCCCAGAGAATGCCTGATGTGTCCTATCTTCCCAGTCTCTCCATGCTGTCTCCTCTTGGTGGCCCTCTCTCTCCTCCTCTCTGCCCAGCATTCTTCTTGTCTGGTAGCCCCACCTAAACTTCCTGCCTGGCTATTGGCCAGTAAGAGAAACATATATACAGAAGGATATCCCCCATTACCTCCCATCCTGCCTTTCTCTCCTGAGACTGGAAATTCACATCAGCATCTGCACGTGTTCAGGTGACCTGAGCCCCAGGCCTGTGCTTGAGCAGCCACTGTTTAACCACAGCTCCACAGCCCCCAGGTATTTAAGTTAGCAACTGTCCTCTTCCAACCTGACTGTATTACTGCACCGTGCGTCACGGTGCCCACTGCTTAGCTCATGCTTTTTCATAGAGTCCTAAGGGCAGCATTAGCTTCATCTTCCCAATATCTGAGAATTTAGAGATGATTTGGAGTGACGGTATCCTTGCAATACGCTAAGAAATGGCAATTTGCAAAAATGGCTCGCAACTCCAGGAGGCAGAAAGGAAACAAGAGGGCAGAAGGCATATGGAGGCACTGGAGGGGAACCAGGCATCCTCTGGGGTGTGATTCCCTCAAAATGAACTCATCTTCTGCAGATCTGCTGTGGTCCCCAGGACTCTGAGACACAAGGCCTCTGTGACCATGCACTGCTCTTTTTAATGCCTTCATTAATCATATTAATGGAGTAATTGCAGAGTTCTGGGTCCACAGACCCATAAGCTGGAGCTGTCTGATCCATGACACAAGCCGCACCCATAATTCAGCTAATAAAATCACAGAGTGAAGAGAAATGGTTTCTCTAATCTGTCTCCGTGAGCTCTGGGCCTCGACTTCAATTTGCATCCTATTGAGCAGTGGTTTTCAAATGCAAGTACACTTCCTCCAGGGGTTACGCAAAGAGAAAATGAGAAGCCAAAGGATAAACATGGCATATTAATTACTTAATTCTTTCATTCATTCGACAGACAAACATTTATCAAGTATTTACCCTGTGGCAGGTACTGATGAGGCCTTGGGGACTCACAAAGAAGACATGAGTCATGGTGCCAGTTCCCCTGTGGCTTGTAGAAGAGTTTTCGGAAGCTGTAGTTACACAGGCCAGCCTCAGCTTGGATGTTTAATCAAATGCATGTGTCTGGCTGCTGAGTGGAAGCCTTGCTTTGCAAGCACAAAGACCAAGTTCCCATCTCCAGCATCCAGATGACAAAAATTGCCTGTGGTGGTATGCACCTGTCATACCAGCACTGGGAAACTGACCATATGCTGATCTCTCATGTGTAATCCCCTGGGTCTTGCTGGGCAGCTAGTCTAACGGGTAGGTGAACTCCAGATTCCATAGCAGACCCTGTCTCCGAAAATTAAGGTGGAGAGCACTTGCGGAGGAGACCTGAGGTGGCAGTCTTTGGTCTCCATGCACACACACACACACACACACACACACACACACACACCTTAGTGCGAAAACAATTCATTGAGAATGAACCCAAAATCTATATTCTTACATTGTGTGATACATCAAAGTGAGTGCAATACTGAATTGTAATCAAAGCTCAACTGGATATTGCTTCTTCAGGAAAAGCACATTGAGGAATAAGGTGTCCATTTGGAGGTGAGAGTTTTCATCCCAGTGTTCTAGGCTTTTTAATGAAAGTGTTTTAGTTTTGAAAGACACAGAGGTAGAGGATATTTGGGGAAAGATGCATGAAAAATTGGACTGATTAATTACCCAGTGAGCCTTCCCTTGTCACACTGTCCTGGTCTACCACTGTGCCTGATGACAGTCCAGGTGTCTTGACAATGACTTGCCTATCACTTTGAATATCTCAATTGGCAGCTGTTGCTTCTGGAAATCATATGTGAGAGTCTTTTCCCAAATACCATGGAGACTCCAGTGCTGGTAAATCTTAACTGTTAACTTGATGGATGTGCTGGCTAGTTTTGTGTCACCTTGACACAAGCTAGGGTCATCTGAAAGGAGGGAACCTCAGTTGAGAAGATGCTTCCATAGATACAGCTATAGTGCATTTTCTTAACTCGTGTTTGATGGGGGAGAGCCCAGCCCATAGTGTGTCGTGCTGTGCCTGGGCTTTATAAGAAAGCAGGTTGAGCAAGTCATGATGGGCAAGCCACACTTCTCCATCGCCTCTGCATCAGCTGCTTCTTCAAGATTGCTGTTTGAGTTCCTGTCCTGACATTGTTCTATGATGAATAATGATATGGAATCATGTGCCAAATAAACCCTTTCCTGCTCAAGTTGCTCTGGTCATGCTTTTTCCTCATAGCAATAGTAACCCTAACTAAAACAATGGGATTTAGAATCACCATGGAAAAATCCTAGGTGTCTGTCTGAGGGAGTGTCATGATGGGGTTAATCATGGTTGGAAAACCCACTGTGAATGTGGTGGTGGCATTCAGTGGGCTGGAGTCCTAGACTGTGTAATGCACACCCCCTCCTTATCCAGTCACTGGCGTTGCATACCTGCATGGGATTAGGGTTCGATGGTACTGATCTGAATATGATACAGGTTTTGACTATTTAACACCAGTCTGAACTATGTTTAATGGAAGACACTGTTAGAGTTCGTGTTGTTCAGCATCCAATTAAGATGCACTGACTATCGGAATCTCATCTTTTGCCTACCAACTAAAGAAATGCTATGCATGAGGAAATTCAGTGCCAATGAATGGCTGAAGAATTATCTGTGCTTACTGGCCCAATCTTTCTCCTCAAACAACACTAGAGGTATTGCCAATGGGTGGCTTATCAGGATGCACACGTCCATCCCTTTTATCTCGCTGAGGTTGTTTGTAATTGCAGAGCACAGTTGAGCTCACACCACTGGAGATGCTCGGAGACATACAGGAGCTAGAAAGCAACAGATTTAATATGTATTCACTTTTTATATTATACACACAAATGGCAACTCTGCTACAATGTTATCTCTAAGTCCTCCTGAGCCTGGGATAAATAGAAAGAGAAAGAATAAAATAATATTTGTCTATGGGCATAAAAGATCATTCTTTTGTACCTGCCCTTTATATTTATGCCTAGTGAGAAAATTACCAGCCCATCCCTAACATTGAAATGGTACGTATTTCAGTAAGACTATTGTCTCAAATAGGGAATTTCCTTAAATAGTGACTTTCATTTTATTTCATAAACATACCCACCTTGATATTGTATTACAATTTATTGAATATGCATGCTTAGGTCCTGATCAACAAGTATTATATAATATTATTAGCCAGATAAAAATAAATATATTTTAATACTAAAATATTGATGCTCAACTAATTATATTTTAACAATAATTCTGGTACTAATAGCATAGTATTTTAGCAGGGCATATGTTCAGCTTTCTCTACCTAGACTATGTAAATTATGTATGTGTCCCCATCATTTTGTCCCCAAATCCTTATGTCATTATCCTCAGTTTGTAAAAGAAGAAAAAAGAGTCCATGTAGAAATTTCTCCCAGGGTCGGTCAGCTGGCATGTTGTGATCCCCAACTTGGAAAGCAGTTCTGTTAGACATCAGAGCCATGCCATCTCAAGTATACTAGCAAACATCCCATCCATGCATCACCTGTCCAACATGTATCCTTTAATTTCATCTGTTTATTCTGTTTGTGGGAGGATGGATTGAGGGGCATGGGAGTATATGCCATGACCCTTGTGTGGAGACCAGAGGACAACCTGTGGGAACTGTTTCTCTCCTCTTTGTGAGTCCTGGAGATTGGGTTCAGATCATCAGTCTTGGACACAAGCACGTTCACTCACTGAGCTGTCTCTGCTGCTCTGTATAGCATGTGTTTCCATCAATGTGTGTATTATAACCATCTCTTGCTGCCAGGAAGGAGTGACAAGTGCAATCCAGGGCATGACTGAAATGCCAGCATAGCCCTTTCAGGTAAGAGACAGATGAAGTTATCTTCCTGTACCCAAAGCATATCTCTCTTTCTGCCAGGGAAAGAAGTCGTGCTCCCCTGGGGAGGCACGTACCCTCTTCTGTTCCTGTTCCATTCTTGCTCTGTGTGAGTTTCGTAGAGTCACGCAGAGGGTTACACTCTACATCTACCATGAGCAATTTACAGAGGAGACTACCACCCAAGCTGAGATGGATGGTGGTCATTCTGGTTGCTGATCAGTTTGAATGGAGCACCGTTTGGTTGTCTGGTGAGATGATACCACGCAAGTCTGGACTCACCAGTGACCCTTCTGTCATGTGTGGAGATGAAGGAGTAGATCCAACATGGATGAAAACATATGTAAGATGCAGAGTTAAAAAAAAATTCTTCTCAACTGAGCATCTAGATCTAACCTTACCGGAAGTAAAATCTACCCAGGCCAGACCATTTAATTTATCAAGTATTTTGAGTCATTAGCATTTAACAGTTTCACTTTAAGTTGTACATCATGAACCCATGGAAAGGGAATTCTAGTATACAAAATCCAAAGCACACCAGATTTACCAAAAAGGGGGATGAATTCTAAATCCCCCTTCAGGTGGGAGAGGTGAGTTAGGTATATCATGATAAACTCTCGGTTGTGATAACTAGGTTTCTGATCTTGGACTGTCAGACTTGATAGCAAATAGTTATGCAAGGAGTTTAAAGGCGGACTTCAAAAATAATCTTTTAAAAGATGTGCTTTAAAACACTTAAACACAAGTACTTCTTAAGGGCAGGGCTGGGGAGATGGCTTTGTGGTTAAAAACACGTGTTTCTTTACCAGAAAACCCAGTCTTGTGGCTGTAACTCTGGCTCCAGGGAAACAGATGTCACCTTTGGCTTCCATGGGCATTGTACTAATGTATGCATACACCCATACATAAAAGATTAAAAACCTATCGCAAACATTTCAATTATATATAGAAACGATGTCAAGTGGCAGGTTCTGTAATGGATAATTGTTTTTCCTCCGTTTTACCTTCCTGTCCAGTTGCTTAGGTTACCCTTACAAAGAATGCCTTAAAATATGAGTATATTTGTTTATACAGGGAGGTTCTGCTGCAAACAGTGCATTATTCATTTTGCTGCCATTGATGTGTCCCACACTGTGTCTGCTAGGTAGATCCTGGAAATGATTTTAACAGTGGATTCAAACAAAAACCAATGAACCCTCTTGCCAGCTTCCTGGAGAGGCTAGTTCACATATGCTGCCATGTTGGGAGATTAATACATCTGAGAACAATTTATTCAGAATCTCTGTCTGCACCCAATGGATTAAAAAATGGTAATTCCCCAAGTTATTCTTTGATTCTTGATGTGGTTATGAAAATTACATTCCAAGAAAAAGAAAACAATGAGGATTTGAATGCAAGAGGATAAGAAACATCAACCCAGGAAAACCGAAATAAAACATGTCTCAAGGTAATTTATCCATCAAAGAGGCACCAGAAATGCTAACTGTGGTTTTAAGGGTTTTACAAATTCAGAATGTTGACTGTCAGCCTTCAGGTCAGCCACACTCCCACACTCATCACACTGATACAGACAGCTTACTTGCTAGGATTCCTAAGCTCCACCCTGGGTCAGACAACAGGACCAGGAAAAGAAGACCGCACTGAACATTTGTTAAAGGCCTCAAGTTTAGATTTCTAATCTCGAGTAACAATATAAATAAATATATATATATTGTATGTAAATGTGTGTGTGTGTGTGTGTGTCGTGTGTGTGTGTGTGTGTGTGTGTGTGTGTGTGTGTGTGTGTGTGTGTGTGTCCGTGTGTGTTTTCAATTACAGAGCAATACTGACAGGATCAAAAGAGACAGCATGCAGCTTTAAACTTGACTAAGAAAGCATCCTGTACTAAATACACTGGTGAAACATTTAGTTTACCTCTTTTTTCAGATCCAAAATCTTACATATATCACACTTACATTGCATTGTCAAGTTACTGTCAAAGGCACTGATTTGTTTAAAGAGACCATTAGACAGTATGGCTGATTTTATACTTCTGGTTGGGCTGTGCTATGATCTTAAAAAGTACTGCAATATTCAAAAGATGGAAATGAATCAGACCTCAACCACTCTGGCATTTGATGATGTCTCCAGAAGGTCTGAACTCTCTTCACCTCCCTGACTCCCTTTTCTCCAAAGAGCTCACTTCATACTTTGTAATTCTGGCCTTAATCCAGCATCCTGCCCCTATTATGGCTTGGGGATTTTGTGCCTTTCTTGAGGTCAAGACCCTGGTTTTCGTTTATTCTTTCTGCCATTTCTACACACTGTCTTTGTTGTTTATCTACAGTGGAAGTTCCTACTCCATAGCTAGTCTTACTGACCCACTTTCAGCTCTGAAAAGTGAGTCAAGCTTGTTCATCTATGAAGGTGTGTCCTGAATCACACCCATTTCACAGCAAATACCCAATTCTATTCACTCTCTGAGTTTTCATGGAGAGTAGAATAACTAGCTAGTTTTAAATTTAAGTCTCTCGTAAAGACTATAAAAATTAGCCATGTATTTATTGTCCCTAGATACTAGTATTCTGGGTCCCTTTTGAAGATGTTGCTGAGATAAAACGAAAAAGCATAATTTTTGATAAAAGTTGGGCAAAAAGGAGTGATTTTATTTATTGTTTTTTAGATTCAAAGTTTCTAATGGATATTTAAAAATACTTTCTGAAGTAACAGGACCAACTAGTGGCCTGCAGAGCCTTGAGTGCCTTACAATGGTTATAGAAAGATAAATGTAATTCCAATTTGGTATTCATTCCGGCACTTTGAAATGGTTTCCAAGGAAAACTTTGTGATTTATTTTATTATTTATTTTTTCATAGAGGGATTTGGAGTAAGGCTCCAGGCAAATTAAAACACGAGAAAGAAATTTCGTGAAACAAGCGAACACACAAAAACACAGCTCCAGGGGAAAAGGCTTATCAGAGAAAAGCTGGAGATGTAAAACCAGCCCTTTCAGATGATGACACATGACTGAAAGTCACCCAGGTTGCTAGGGCTGTTGTCAGGTACTGTCATCACAGAGAAGGGAAATGGGGATAAGCTACGAGGAGGGAGGTGAATGGAGGAAGAGGATTGCCAACAGAGCCAAGGAGTAGCTCCAGGAAGGGAAATGCCAGAAGACTTGGGGAGAAAAGGTGCCAGAACTAGCTAGTGGCCCCTTTAGACATACTTTGCTCTTGATGAAAAAGGGATCCACATGGGGACTGCAGAGAGAGAGAGCTCAGCATTAAAGCACTCATGGCTCTTGTGGAGAACTCCAGTTAAGGTCCCAGGACACCTGTCAGGCAATTCACAACCGCCTGCAACCCCAGTTCTAGAGAATCTGATGGCCTCTGTGGTTATCTGCATTTACATGATGTACTACAGTCATATACATAATTAAAGACACTGTCCACTGACTTTGATGAGGAAGGGGCGCCTAGGCAGTTGGAGCAATTAACTTGATCTTTATGTTCATCTATAACCACAGGGACCATATGTGTGTGCTGGGATGAGTTTAATGATTAAGAGTGGAGGAAAGTCAGCTTCAGGGAAAACATAGGTAATATATTTCTATATGTGAATTTTTAAAGTCCAAATTAGCAAATCATGGTTTTGCATATGCTTGAGCGACACAGAAGGACATGTAAGGGCATACACAGCTCCTCATGCCAGGGGTCCCAGATGGATAAAGTGGGAAGGAAAGGAAAGTAGGGGATAATAGAAACTAGTGACACAGTGGAATCCTCTGACCTGTGTGCTAAGAGGAAATGGATAAGCAGCCATTTTGGCTTATTGCTCTGATATCTTCACGCGTTTTTACAGAGTGTCAAGACCACAGAGAAGAGCAAATAAAAGTCCAGCCTTTGGAGTTTCATCTGGAGAATTCCAGAGCAGTTGCAACTCAGCAACAGGGTCCCTAGAGTGGCTGGACTGGAGGGAGGTCCAGTGTGTAGGCATGAGCAAACAGAGACTCTATGGTATTAGGAAGCAAGCTAAAGGAGGCTACAAGCTTTCTAGAAGCATGTGGAAACAAGGGGAGAGATGGAGGACCCAGAGGAAGACCAGGATGAGGAAGTGCCAAATCTGGCTGATTGTTTTTCTTGATGTCAAAACCAGACACCTCCTTGACCAGAATGGTGCTAGGTATGGTCTTCTCCAACCTCTCTGTTCTTTATTAGCCCTCACCATCCAAACATACACAAATCTCCTTGACCAGCATGGTGTGAGATATGCTCTTCCCAGCTTCTCTGCTCTTTATCAACCCTTACCATTCAACCATACACAGATGCAGCAAGAGCACAAAGGTCCCAGTGAGCTATTTTCAGCATCATGAGTGAGTTATTTATAGGAGAACAAGGAGGCTACAGGTGGTGTAACGAGTGTGGAAAACATCTCTCCCTCTCCCAGCAAGCATTCACTGCTTATGTGTCTGAGGGGAAATGTGTTTCTTAATGAGCTTTTCACATGTGGATGATAGGATGCTCATAGCCCAGTCCTACATAGGTAATCACAGTGGCTGTGAACTCAAGAGTGCAATGGCCTCACTGTGCCTGGAAGGCAAAGCTTTATGGCATTCCACACCTTCCTCCCACTCTTGTGTTCTTTCTATCCCATATTCTGGGATGGTCCCCAAACACTGGAAAAGTTGATATAGATGTCCTATTTTGGCCTGGGCATTTGACAGTCTGTGTTGCTATAAATAGTTCTTTATCTATGCCAAGCTAACCAACCGCAGTTAAACTAAAAAGCCTTGCATTAAACTCTGTGGGTTGATTTAAAAAGGAAAAGAAGAAAGGAAAGAAAGAAGGAAGGAAGGAAGGAAGGAAGGAAGGAAGGAAGGAAGGAAGGAAAGTAGAAAGAAAGGAGAGAAAGGAAGAAAGGGAAGGAAGTAAGACATGAAAATGGAAGTGAGTACTTGGGAGGGATTGGGAGTTAGTGGGGGGCAAAAGAGGATAATGGGGTGATTGTGATCAAAATACATTATGTCATGTATGAAAGGTCATAATGAAACCTGTTCTCACATGCAATTAATAGATGGCAGTGAAAATTAGAAGGGAAAGAAGAAAGGGGAAAAAGAGGCAGATTCCTGACATCCTGCGGTTCCTACATGAAGGTTGGGACATCCAGGTTTGACTTCTTCTACAACTACTGTGTTCGTCTAGCTGAGTCTCTCCCTTCCCATCAAGTAGCTCTTCCCATCCTCCAGAGACCACCCACCCTCCTTTTCCCCATCCTCGTCTAGTCTCAAGCTATTGTCACTTCCCAAGGGCTTCTGATTTTCTATTGGTTCTTTGAGTTTATTGAGCATGCCAATTTGGCCTGCAAGGCTTCTTTACATCCATTTGTTATAGGAAAGAGGAAGGACCAATGTTTATTTTTCTAGGATATAAGGCCTAGAAGAAGATGACTTCATGCTTTCTTCATTACATTAGACCATATATAAGCTGGTAGAGAGCTTGTCTATGGATAACCAAGACATTCAGATTCTGTGTCCTAATAAAGCAGAGTATAAATGGGCATGAGCAGCAAGCAGATGCTCTTTCTTCATGTCCTCCACACAGGAGTCAAATGCTAGCTGTGTGCTGGGCCTCTGATCCCAGAAGCAGAGCCTTGGGATGGTAGCACACAGGTCACCTTGAGTGGTGTTAAGCAGTATTCTTGCCAAGGCTCCCTCTGTAAGCAGAGGAAATGAGACCATTAACATCCCAAAGGGAACTGGGCCAAGTACCAAAAGATCCAGTTGCTCCATAACGTTCTCAAAATGGGGAATTTGTGTTCTGACATGGCTTTTATAGGGAGACTGTAAGATCTCAACTACTGTGAATAATTAGAGACAAGTAGAAATTATGTGATGGCTGAAGAAGTCCTGGCAATAAAGAAGTAAGAAAGAAATGTTATGATGTTTTGAAATGGAAGGATGGGCTGCCAGGGATGGGCCCACACCCACTGAGTATACTATACTTCCATGCAATTGGCCTTTGTATTCCCGAGCTCATTTAAATAAGTACACATATTCATGTGTTTTTTTTCTAAAAAGTCATACATTTATTCATTTGTTTAAATATTTATTGAGCATCAATTCTGTATGAAGTATCCTGCTCCACTTACTGGCACAAACAAGACAGGCCCCCTCCTGGTATGTGCCGGCTGCTTAATAAACAGTAGCTTCCTTTGATGCCTCATTTGCATTTTGTCCATGCAATTTTGAGCCAGGATGTTGACTGCAGAGGGAACTTCAGGCCTCCGTGACATCGTCTGTCCTCTTGATCTTCTCACCCATCCAGTGTGTGGAGTCTGGTGAGAAATTAAAGAAGGTAGAGCAAAAGAGGTGTGGCTCTGTCCAGACAACCCAGGCTACATTACAGAATACTCAGGCCAACCACTGAGCTAAGAATTGTACATAGGGTGATGTCATCTGCTTATTTGGCACACAATATTTGTGTGGTATTTATTCGGAATGTGGGATAATGAACCAGCCTTGGAATTACCATGCTTGTGTGCTTCGTTAATTCAGAACAGCATTTACCTTGTGTTGTCTAATATTAAAAAAAAACCCAACTAAATATTATCTCTATTCTAGTTACTCAATCTACAGTACCACCACTACCCCGCTACCACCATGCTTAATCCTTGTACATAAACTTCTTGGTGGGATGTTAAATATGAATTTTTTTATTCAATAGAACTCCAAGTGACTGACAATCTCCAAATGTCAGAACTTTGTAGAAAGTAGCATGTCTGAGGAGCTGTAAGGCTAATTAATACTTCAGTCACAGTGTGCTCCAAGAGAAGGCACAGGAAGCCTTAATAACAGATGACTAGGAGTACCAGAAATTATCACAGTGGAAAAAAATGGTTCTTAAAGTTCCCTGCTTTAAATAAAGTCAAATTCCAGGCTTAGAAGCTAGAGCATTTCTCAGCTTTGGAGAAGACAGCCATATGCAATTCACGCTATCATGACCAACAATGTTGTTATAGCCAAGGTGGCCACACATGCCATATATGGCTCCTGAGTGTGGGTGGCCAGAAAGTTTCCCACCAATGTTGGGGATTTCCCACCTCTAGGGGTTTATCGAAATCCAAGTGAAAGTCTGTAAGTTGTCATTGCTTGAAGATGATGGAATCTCTCAGGAAGACCCAAGAGGAATCAGCAAGGAAGCCATCTTCATCTAAGACTGTTTGGGGAGGGGGGACAAGCTATTCTGAAGCCACAATCTTTAAAATAGTAAACCCTAATATTCTTGAGAATATATTTAAATAGAAATAATTGCCAGGTTTGAGTGCATTTGGAGGAGGCATTTTTCTTTATCACCTAGCATGATAGGAATACACTTTATGACAGGAACTTCCTGTAGCCTGACAGGAAGTGAGTGATTCCCCTCCAGGCTTTCGCCATCCGAGCCTTCTCTCTCTTCTCTCTGTATCCTCTCATGTTGTTCTCTTTTGCAATACACCTGCATTTGTCACAAAATAGGTCACTAACCTGCTGAGGTTAGGGGTCATTGTCAGAGCCCACTGTCCATATGAAAGTATTTCCAAAACCCTTGTTTGGCTCATGAATGGATGTGTGCCGGAACATGTAGACTATTTTCTTGCGTTCTTGACTATAGGTTTTTAAATTGGGAGATATATTTTAATTTTATGTTGTTTTCCACAAATGACTAAAGTTAATACTGTTGTATAACGTTTAATGTCTGTCCCATATATGGAAATACTAGTACTGACCAATAAGGAAATGGCCCTATTTACCATGCACCATGTTGTCATTGAAACGTCTGCTTGGGGCTGGAGAGATAGCTCAGGAGTTGAGTGCCTGCTGCTCTTATAGACAACTAAAGTGTGCTTCCAACACCCATGTTGGGCAGCTCAAGACTACATATGACTCCAGCTCTGGGGATCTGACTCCATCTTCTGGCCTTGAAGTGCATCTGCCCATACATGCTCATAGATACACATAGACAGCCACACATACACATACATAAAAATAAAAGCTTCTTCTCTATAGGCTTGTTCACCCAGCTTTCATTCCTTTGTTACTTTATTTGGATCATTCTGGAGTCATTTAATTGTCTTATGTGAAGATCTTATAGTAGATGTAATTTTTTTTATTATTATTTGTCTTTGTAAGAGAGTTTGCTCGTGGTATTTTTTATGTAGATTTATACTGTTTATTGTTTAATTTTACATTTCTTTTTTGCAGTTGTATATTTTATATGTACATTGATGTATAACTGAGTGTATGTACGTGTACCTCATACAGGAGTGCACAGAGGTCAGAAGAAAGCATGTATCCCCTGGAACTAAGTAGCCACAGGAACCAAATCTGGATCCTCTGCAATATCAGGGAATGCTCCTAACACATGAGCCATCTCTCCAGCCCATGGTTTTATATTTTCCTACTGCTTCCTTTCCTCTAATTTCTATGTGTGAATCATTGCTGTTGATTATTTATAATGAATAGATCTATTACAAGTATGCATTAGTTATTTTCTTATTTCCTTGATCAAATGCCTGACAAAAATCAGCTGACTGAGGAGCAGTTTGGTTTACAGTTAAGAAGGGATACGGTCCATTATGAAGGAAGGCAGAGCAGCTGCTTGTACTACTGGAGAGGAGGATGGATCTGGGACTCAGTTCCGTTTTTCCTTTATATCCAGTCTATACAGTGGTACTTCCTATATTCAGAATTAGTCCAATGTAGAAACTTCTTTCCATCATTCCCAGCCATTTGACTTCTGGCTTACAGATCTCACCAAAGCTGACAATATTAACCATCACAGTACTTGTATTTTTAGCCTTTACTCTATCACTGATAAGAGTGAGGGTATAATGTTCTGCAGTTAGGTTGGCCCTTTTAGTCAAAGGGTTCATTACATAATTATCTCCTCCTGGTGCATGCTATTCTTGGCATGGACTGTTAGCTCCCACTTTCTCTTCTTTGTACCTCCCCATCACACCTCATCATTCAAGGTCATTTCTGGATCTATGCCTTTAGTCCTGTGTCTTGATTGATGAAACCACGGAGTCACAATGGCATGCCTGACTGGCTTCTATGTTTGCCTCTAATCATTTTACATTAGCATCCTCCTGGTTCCAAGCACCTAAGTGTACATCATCACTCACTAAGTGAAGTGTGTTCGCCTATTACCATTTCCTAAGATTATTAGCTTCCCTAAGCCCCTGAATGCAGGAAATCACCTTCAATTGGGAGAACTGATGGGTCGTGTGCTAGTACTCAGCTTAACCACACATCCCTTCAAACTCGGCCGCTTGCTCTGATATAGAAGTCTGAGTCCAAAGCTGTCTACATTGTCTTAGTTTAGTAACTGTTTCTTTCCCTCATTAGAAGTTCTGAGATACTCCACCTCTTCTATATAATCGAAATATTATGGCCATATGTACTTTGACACAACTTTCTGTTCTCTAATATTTCTGAACACACAGTACACTCACTGACTACCTGACTGGTGGTCCTCTAAAGCCAGGAAGACAGCACTGTGACCTCAGCATGCAGATGTGGGCATCTATACACAGGTGAGCTCTAGTTTGCACACTTAGATTTCCGTTTCCGCCTCTGCCGCTATCTCAGAGCCCTGAACCATTTTCATATCTGCATTTTCTTTCCTGTATTCTTTGAGAGAATTCTCAGATTTCTCCTTTGAACCGAGGGTGGGACTTGCCTGCAGAGAGGGCATGGTTTAAAATCCAGTGTGGAGTTGAATTCCGACTTCCTTGCTGTGATTTCTCAGACCCTCCCGACCTTGAGTCTTGTATAGCCCTCAAACACCGACAAGCTGTCCCGTGACCCGGGCTGCTTGCTCCATTTGGGCTTTACTGGGTAACGTTTTTCTTTTCCTTGCCGGAGTTCTTGGATGACTTTCTGTCTCTGCTTTTACAAAATGCATCCATGTAAATTTATGTGGGTTCCTGCACACATAATTTCCAGAGCCTAGTCTTTCTCTGCCACCTCAGGGTCATACCTCCTTTTTAGAGTTTTTACAGGCTACTCTTCCCAGACAACACGTGCCTGAGTTTTCCACTTTACTCAATTTCACCGAGTTAAGATCTCTCAGAAAGAGCAGGATCCTCTCAGCAGCTCTCTGGGACCTTTAGAACAGGTGGGACCTTCGGAACAGTGTCAACCCAGTCGTGAGAGAACCAGACCACTTCCAAGCTTACACATCTGGTAGACTTAAAAATGGGGCGTCTCTGTATGATATTATATACGTTGCCTATGCAAGCGTTTAAATTTTTTGTGATATACACACAAAGAACTCCATGTGAAACCTTAATTAGAAAAATGTGTGGCTTTTGCTGAATTTTATGTAAATGACTTCTTCATGTCTTTCAGTGGTCGTTTCTTAGGCCAGACTCTTTTCCCGGTACACAGCTTGGGCTTAATTTGTGTAGCTTTTCATCTGGCACATCTCTTTTTAGTGTTCATTACCTAAGTGTATCTTGTACCCTTTGAAATACAAAAATACCTGCCCTCTTTCTTCAAGTTCCGAACCATCTGAAAAACGAGGCACTTGTGGCCATCAGCTCTGCTGTATTCTTTACCTCTTCTGAAGGCATCTCACCAATAGAAAAACAGTGAAAAGTGGTCCTCCCTGAGCCTTAGGATCATCCTCTCCTTATAGGTTATCACCTCTGATTATCCTTGTAGATGAAAAACAAAAACAGAAACAGTGCCAACATCCAAGCCAGGTCATATCTCCAACAGTTTGCTTGAGTGTTTTTTGTCGTTAATGTCCTTTTATTAGGAGGACATTCTCCTTTCAGGTAGCAGCAAGCCAGAGAACTTTCTTTCTGGTGATATCTGTGAATTTTGTCTCTCAAAAAGAATGGAGAGTAGAGAAAAGCTATAAAAGCTATGAAATTACTCATTTCTGCACACAAAGACTTAAACCAGGTCCCAAAATTTAAATAAAAGATACAAGGAAAAGACTGTCTAGGTCCTTTTCTTTCCCATTCCCTGCATGTTACACTCTATGGCTGACTGATATGTATGTATGTATGTATGTATGTATGTATGTATGTATATATATATATATATGTTCTGTGTCTTGCACCCTTTGATGTGTACGTGTTGTGCATGTAGTTTTTACTTAATATATGTGTGTGTGTGTGTATGCATATATATATATATATACTTATTTTGTATATCTATCTGTTGTAATTTAAGAAAATCAGATCAAGAAAGAAAGACAAAGTTCAAGCAGAAAGGCTTTCTATTAGGGGAAAGGGATTGTAAAAGGATTAAAAATAGGGAAAGGGGAGGGGGAGACTATCTTCCAGAGACAGGAGCAGCAGGAGAGAGGAAAGAGGGGCAGGGAGAGAGAGAGAGGAGTGGAGAGAGTGGAGATGGGAACATAGTGGATGTGTACAGGTGGTGCTCTTCACGGCTACAGCTGAGGGTGCGTCCTGTCATAAGGCCCAAGGACAGGCCAGTACAGATGCCTGAATACTGTCTATCCTCTTCTCTCTCTCTCTCTCTCTCTCTCTCTCTCTCTCTCTCTCTCTCTCTCTCTCTCTCTCTCTCTCTCTCTCTCCAGTGTAGGGAGTATGCCATACTGCGCTTGTGGTCAGAGAACAACTATTAATGGTTGGCTTTGTCCTTCCATCACTTGATTACCTGTGATCAAACTTACGCTATAAGGTTTGGCCACAAGCACTTTTTACCTGCTGAGCCATTTTGTCTCTCCTTCATAGGTGTCTTGATGGGGATGAGGCTAACTTGTGTGATTTTGAGGAAAACTTGAGAGATGAGGAGTAGAGACACTCTCCACTTTTGGGGTGCTCTGGTATTTACAGTTCTTTGAGGGGCTTACATAAAAGACCATATTCCTCTGAATATTGTTTTTTATTTCCTGCTTGTTTGGAAGCAGACCTTTATTTCACATTGTATGCCTTCCCCCATCTCCAGTTTTCAGAAACGAATTGCATTGAATTCCCAAGCTTTCCTGATGGAATACTCATCACAGCTCGTTAGGTGGGTGAGTTGAGAAACACTGATTGCAGTTTGGAAGCATGCCCACTCATGGCCAGACTCACATGGCTTTGGCGTCCTTCATACAGAGACACTGAGGGACAAGGCCAGAGCACACAGCTGCCATCTGCAGACCAGGCCCCACTGGTACCAATGTCATATTTCATCAGCTAATTGAAGCAAGCAATGGAATACTATTTAAGAGGTACTCATCTTGCCTGATGCCATTGGAAGGGGACCAGAGCAGTCTGGGAATGTGACCTGGAGAAATTCATGCCATTGTTGTTTGTTGAAGCGCTAGCCTTGGCATTAAAATAGCATTAGGGGTGGGAGAGATGCTTCAGTCCATAAATCATGAGAACTCGAGATTGGATCCCACCATCCATGTAAAATCTGGTACAGTGGCCTTTGCCTGTAATT
Source organism: Cricetiscus sungorus (assembly GCA_030556225.1). Lineage (NCBI taxonomy): Eukaryota > Metazoa > Chordata > Mammalia > Rodentia > Cricetidae > Cricetiscus > Cricetiscus sungorus. The sequence goes on from JANBXA010000429.1 coordinate 7,299,676, forward strand.
TGGTGGGGAGACAGAGATACACAGATTCATGGGGCTTGTTGGCTAAGGCAGTGTAACCAAATCAGGATAAGCTTTAGACTCAGTGAAAGACTGTATTTCAAAAATAAAGTGGAAACACAAACAATTAGGATACCCAGTGTTTATTTCTGAACTCCACGTGAACACATGCACACATGTGGGGACACGTGCACACACATGGGGGCATGTGCACACACACAGGAGACACATGGGGACACGTGCACACACATGGGGACATGCAACCTTACTCACCAGTACCCATGTGTGTAGAATGTGTAACATGTCTAAGTTGGCACTTCTGATTGTTCTGAATAAGGCAGTCAGGTGCAGATTGTGCATTTTGAGGAGGCCCGAGCCTCTGTATTTCTTACAAGATCACAGGAAATTCAGAGGGCCTGCTCACAGTCCAGGCTTGGACTAAGATGTTGTGTATTCTGTATGTATAAATGTGTATGCACACCCTATGCACGCACACACACGCACACACACACACACACACACACACACACACACACACACACACACATATGACTTGAGAAGGCCGTGGGTAGCAACCCATCTATTCAGTGACCTTCTCCATCAGTGCACTGGAAACTGGATGAGGCCAGTCTATTTAAAGCATTCATTAATGCCAATGGACCCTTCACCAGTAATATTGCTATTAAAAATGTCCATGGTAGAAAAAGTTACCAACATGTAAAACTGGGTGGGAGACATGTGTGACAAATGACTGCCTCACAAAGAGGCGATAATTTAGCAAGCCAACTGGGACACTAGAGGAACTGCCATGTTCAAATCCCCATCCATCATGCTCTAAACTCTAACTTTAGTTTTCCCCTGGAAATGGAGAGAAAAGTTGGACAACACGCCTAGGAAAAAGAACTCAGCTCTAAGTCGAGACATCTTCGTCCGTTATAAATGGAACAGATCCAGTTTATTGATGGCATGGCATGCCTCAAAAAGAAGACACACCTGGATGGGCTTGATACATATGACATCAGTAAATCTGTGGGCAGACTCTACATTCTTTCTTCAGTATAAATTGTCTCCTTTCCTGGCCTCTGTCACCAGCATCAAGTTAAATTGAGCTGCTAACTTCTCCGAGGAAAGTGAGTTGGAGAATTTCCTGGAGAAAGTGATATTGAACGGTATCGATAAGAAAGACACTATACATTATGGAAGAAGCCATCTCCCCTGACACCTGCCCTGGATGGCTAGTAATTGGGAGAGTGAGGGAAGGGTGGGAGAAGCAAGCTGGCTGGATGCTTGCTCCACAAAAGCACCCCCATCCACGTGATTTTAATGTTGAGATTTGATTGGCTTGGAGCTTTCTGAGATTTGCAAGAAACCAGAGGGGAATGTATCCAGTGAACTGAACAAGCAGCAAATCTCTGAAATCAAGCACAAAATCCATATTTAAAAGTATATAGTTAAATACGAGGGCTGGGGAGACAGCCCAGTTGGTAAAATGCTTCTCAGGCAAGCATGGGGACTTTAGGCCTGTCTCTAGAACCCACCCACACAAGAAAGCTGCATGTAGTCAGTGGTTGTTTGTTGTTCCTTGTCTGGTGGTGAGACCTTATGATATTTCCCCAATCTGTGTTAGCATCTTACAGTGACAATAGTAGGTTCTCCTCTAAGGTCCATGACCTAATTTTCCCCAGGGAGTTGGCTGGATTTATAGAACCATGCACAGATTCTCTCCCGTCACGTGGGCCTTAAGTCAAACTAGAGAGCTGTTGGCTACCACCAACATGAGTTGATACCTTTAGGGATATCTCGTCATGCCGGTCATTGTTATAGTTTGTCGGTATCACAGCTAGATAGAAATGTTGATTTTTCTCCTCTCCCTTCTCAGCTGAAAGTGCACTTTCTGGTACTCTGTAGGCTACAGCTTAGGAAGGAAGCTTCCACGTTACATCCAGCTCAGATCTTTTGAGTTCTGTGTCCAAAGTATGTGGTGTCTTCAGCCATAGGGACTGGACTTACTTTCTATTCTGAGAGGCAACCAATAGCAATATCAATAACTGTATCATTTGGGAAGTACCTTCGCCTACTCTAAAGAACAGCTCAAATAGGTGTCGCATACCTGGTTCTGACATTTTTATTAGTCTGTGATTCTTATGTGGAGCATCGTCAAAACGAGTGACATAACTTTACCTAGATGTGCCACATACAGTCTTAGGTAAATATTGAGATTTTATTAAATAACCATAATATTATTTTTCCTTCTGTTTTCTTCTGTATTGACTCCCTCCCAATTTTTTCCATTTCCCCTCATATTACCTCTATTATACTGCTCTCCTCTCTAGACAATCTCCCAACAGCCCATTTTTACTCACCTGATATATTTGTATACTCAGATCTGAAGATTTAGAGCTGAGGACTTCAGATTAGAGAGAGCATACAGAGTTTGTCACCTCATTCAATAGGAACTTTCCTAGTTCCACCCACTTATCTACAGATTTTATTTTTTTATAGCTGAATAGTATTCCATAGATGATAAAAACACATTTTTTATTATCCATTCATCTGTTGAACAATCCCTAGGTTGGTTTCAATTGCTAGCTATTAGGAATAGAGGGGCAATGAACAAACAGGGCTGAGGAAGTGTCTGCGGAGTAGGAATGGATGTGAAATCCTCTGGACATATGCTAGGCAGTTTAGACCTAGATATACCATTCCTATTTATAGTCTTTATAAAATGCTTTTTTTTGAGGGAAATTTCAATACTTTCAGTTGTTTGTTTTATTGGTTACTGATTTATTTAATTAATTTATTCTGTTATCACTAAAAACTCTGGAGTCAGATATTAGGGTATGAAGAAAAGACAGCTGGTAGATCTAAAGAGTAGTAGAGGAATGATCAGCTGACCTTATCTCCACACTTCACAAATCAAAAAGGCCTCATAATATCTCTCTAAGTCCATTGCTATAGCTTCCTGTGTCCCCCATCTTCATCTTCTGAAGTCTCCAAGGCCAATTGTGGTCAGCCAACCACTGATTCCCTCTCTGATTCAACATAAACCTTATTGGCAGTCTCAGAGTGTCAGGGCAAGCAAATCTCCCACAACATTTCTGCCTTCTGTCCGAATAAAAGGGGAATGTTTTAACTCTGATATAGTAGTAATTATGTGAAATAAGAACAATTATCAGGTACTTTCTAAATAAAAAGGGAAGTTTTTTAACTTTATAAAATAAGAACAATTACAAGCAAGAGTTACATTTACAATGTTCAATCCATTTACATTTGGCAAATTTTGAGAAAATACTCCATTTTCTATCATATCTTGGTAAATCCAAAGTTTTGTACCTAATTCACATTCTATTATAACTTGTATTGCCAACCTGAAATATCTTTTTTAGACCTTAAGACATTTTCTTAGATAAACAACTTAAGCTTTTATGTTTCTCAACATTACATACTTTACACCCTCTTTGTGAGAGTATTTTTGTGAATTTAGTAATGAGGAAAACTCTAATTATCTAGTCTTCACCCCATTAGAGACCCATGAATGATATAATATTACCTGAGTAAATAGGGAGTGCAGAGCAAACAACTTCCAAAGCTATGCAAGAACTGAGACATCAGGTTGCCTGGAGAGTCACCCAACTTTTCTCTACAATATTGTGGTATCCATCTTTGGCCTATCGGCCTAATACATTTGAGACATTTTTTCTGTGAAGCAGGAATTTTTTGAAGGACTCTCCTGAACCTTGTCTTGACAAAGTTCAACAGTCACCTTCTTTTGTGCAGTGCTTGTCCAATTTAGACAGCACAGTCAGCAGTTGAGCCAAAGGCAATTTTTTTGCCCAGTGGCTAGCATTGCTATAATGAAAGCAAATTCCATATGGAGGTTCTTCAATACCTAATGTCCTTTTTTTTTGAAGTAATTGGTGCAGCAAGTAGCAAACATGTCTCACTGTCATGAAAAGTCTTATGCTTTTAAAACATCTTAAATGTTATATTCTATAGGTCTTCAAAATGTACCTCTGTTTGACCTTGAAAACATACCTTACATAGCCACACATTCGATCGTTATAGATGAATTTCTACTAACCTACATTTCTTGACTGTCCGAACTACTTTGTAATAGCTGGGAAATGATGATGCAACCTTTAATTCGAGCACTTGGGAAGCAGAGGCAGGCAGATCTCTGTGAGTTCAAGGCCAGTCTCGTCTACAGAGCTAGTTCCAGGACAGGTTCCAAAGTAATAAAGAGAAACCCTGTCTCAGAACAACAACAACGACAACAACAAACAAAGAAACATGATAGTGGGTTAGGGAGGTGGCTCAGTGGGGAAAGGGCTTGTCATGCAAACCTGAGGATATGAGCCTTGACTCCCAGAAGCCACAGAAAAGCCCAGGCTGCTCCCTATGTCCCAATACTAGGATGCAGAGTCCTGAAGATCTCTGGGGCTCACCAGTCTACCACTCTAGCCTATCATTCAGCTCTATGTTCAGGAAGAACATGAAAGAGGAAGACATCCAACATTGGACCTCTGGCTTTACTACAAAAGCATGCCTGTGAGCATATACAGATGAACATGTACATACTCAATTTTTAAAATGCAAGTTACTTTAGTACATGAAAATGACAAAAAAAAAAACAAGCAAAAAAACCAAAACTACAACAACAATAAAAATACCCTGATGAAAGATGTTATTCTGTATATATGTTTCTCATACTGGTTAATTAATAAAGCACTGTGGCCAATAGGAAACAAGATAGGTGGGGCTAGGAGACCAGGAGGAGGACAGAGAAAGTAGTTGGGAGGAGTCAAGATGTAGCCCGGGGGAGGAAGGAAGACGCCAGCCATGGCTCCCGGATAAGATAACCACGTGGAAATACTTAGAGCCACGTAGAAATGGGTTAATAATTAAGACAGAACTAGCCCATTAACAATGATGGTAACTGGCCAACAGGATTGTATCAAATACAGAGTCTCTGAGTGGTGGGACCATGGCAGCAGGACCGGGAGGCCAGCAGGGAGGAAAAATCTGCCATAACATAATGGTGTCAGAAGTGGAACTAAGAACTTTCACTTAAAATTTAACAAAAGCTTATAAAATAGTTTTTAGAAACAAGGGAACAGAGACTAGCAAGATTTCTTAATAGCAGCATTTTCTTGGTTGGTTTTGTTTTGCTGTAGACAGAGATTTGCACGGCTCCTCTAAGGGAGGTTTCCAAAATTAGCATAAGCGGCAAAAAACCGCCTTGCTTTTTAAGAGCTCTGCTAACAATTCATTGGTGTGTAGGAAAGCTGCAATGAAGGTTTACACTGTGTTTTAAAAAAATACGCTGGCTTGGGAGAGAAAAAGAAACAGGATACAATGGTTTAAAAAAGAAAAAAGAAAGTAAAATGGATGGCTATGTTGGCACACGCCATTAATCCCAGCACTAGGGAGACAGAGGCAAACAGATCTCTGTGATTTCAAAGTAAACCTGGTATACAGAGGGAATTCCAGGACAGATAAAAGTTACACAGAGAAACCCTGTCTCAAAATATGTAAAAATAGAAGTAGAAAAATAGAAAAAATAGAGTAATAAAAAAGCCACATAAAGATGGAAAGCACAGAGAAATTTTGGATACTATACGCAATTCTGTTGTCTTTAAATTATTTGATTGCTGAGAAATTAACAACTACTGATAAAAGAAATGCTGCTGGATTAATTCAATTTATATATTTTAAAAATGCTTTGACTCCAAAATTTAAGCCTAAGGACAAGTTACTGGGGAAAAGGATTTCTATTTTTGTTTCCACAGAAAATGAAAAGCTATGGATTACTTCCAGATTGACATGGTTTGACCAAGCCAGACCCCCTGAAACAGTGCCCCAGATGATCCAACATTCAAAGCAGTTGAGACAAAGCCTTGCAGACTACAGCCAAGATTTCTGCATCTTCTTTGGACCCCCATGACAGCGCCCTCTACCAGCAGGAAGTAGTTTGGAAAGAACTACGCCAAAATTCCCAAATATTGTTTATAGATGTTTGTTTTCATTTGAATGGGCTTGGTTATAAATGGCTATAACCACAAGCAATCTTTTTAAAGGTAAAAAGGGAATTATGATATAGATATGAATACTTTGCTTTGGAATGGATTTTCTGTTATTGATACAATTTAAGGTCAATTTTGTAATATGTATATTTCTCCTCTTGTTTAGGTATTGTGTTTATATAGCTCATTGGAAAATGTAATGTATGATTTAGTACAGATTATAGAGAGTTACCTATGATAATCAAAACTTAGAGTTAAGTTAGTTAGGATTTCTAGATATGCAGAGATATATTTGAGATGAATAGGCATTCTTCAAACCTTTCAAAGACCTACAGAATATGGCATTTAAAATGGTTTAGGGTTTTTCTTGACAGTGAGGCACAACTGCTCCTGCGTCAGAAAGGAAGATGGACATCGAAGAAACACATTATGGAGTTTGCTTTCAATATGGCAAGACTAGCCATTTGGGCAAGGTACTGCTCTTCTGGACTGTTTGACTTTATGTTGTAGAAACTGGACATGCAGGACCCACAAAAAGGTGACTGCTGATGCAAGGCAAGATGGACATTGCTACAGGATTCCTGCTTCATGGAAGAAACAGACATTCTGCAGGACACAGAGAAAAATGACTGACAAACTGTCAATACAGGTGGACAGTTTAAAGTTTCCTGCTTTGTTGAGGAGTCTGGAGACACACTATGGCCTATGGGCTGAAGATGGAACATTACAGAATAACTTTGGGTGACTGACCAGACAGTGAGTTGTCTCTGTCATTTCTAGAGTTTATATATTATCCTTCTGTGGTCTTTGAAAGAGTTGAAGACAGATAGTTATGGTTATAGTTTTCCTTAGTTAGGATTAAAGATAAGTAACATATAGGACTTTAGACTCACAAAGATAGGATAGATGATATTTTCTTTAAGTCTTACAAAATGTTAATGGACTAAATATTGTTAACTGTGATTCTTATTTGATAAATGTTGTATGGTATATTTTGCTATGTTAAGGTTAAACCCTTTCTTTTATTTTAGACAGAAAAGAGGAGATGATGGGAGATGTTATTCTGTATATATGTTTCTCATACTGGTTAATTAATAAAGCCCAGTGGCCAATAGGAAACAAGATAGGTGGGGCTAGGAGATCAGGAGGAGGAAAGAAGAAGTAGAAGGAGGAGTCAAGATGTAGCCCTGGGAGGAAGGAAGACGCCAGCCATGGCTCCCGGATAAGATGAGCCACGTGGAAATACTTAGATAAGTAGAAATGGGTTAATCATTAAGACAGAGCTAGCCCATTAACAATGATGGTAATTGGCCAACAGGATTGTATCAAATACAGAGTCTCTGAGTGGTGTTTGGGGCTCACGTCGCGGCAGGACCATGGTGGCAGGACCGGGAGGCCAGCGGGGAAAAACCTGCAGTAAAAATACTGTTCAAGTGCTCTGACAACAGTTAAATGGGTAGAGGACAATAGTCCTAAGGGTTTAAGTAATGGTGGAGTCATCAGTGTTTGCTAACTGTACAGCAGATTCACAAACCCTTATTTCTTGATAGCTGCATATTTAATTCATCCATACATTTTATGTCTTTTTATCTTCCTGAAGACTCTGACTTTTATAGACATCTTGGTAATGATAAGCTGTACTTTATGTGGATGTTACCGCAATTTGCTCATGCTAGGTAAATGTTTGGCCACTGGACCACTGGGCCACTGGGCTACTGGGATGTATCCCCAGCCATATTTTGATTGGAGCTTGTTGAATCTGTGGTCTTCACTGTTGGGCAGATGCGTTGCAGCAACCTCATAGATTGTGCATAGTGGTAGGTCATCTTTACTCAGTGCCCCACTGTTCCAGCGGCTCCCATATCCACAGCTGCAGCATCAACTACAATCAGTGATGATGCAGAATCCTGTATAAAGCATAAGGTAGAACGAATGAAAACTCAGTTTCCATAATGAAGATAATCTACTTATGGCGATTCCATAAGATTATCTACATAAGGTGATTCTATAAGATAATCTACATATGGAGATTCCATAAGTTAATCTACATATGGAGATTCCATAAGATAATCTACATATAGGGATTCCATAAAATAATCTACGTATGGCAATCAATGCCATTTTGCTCCTCACTTTCCTTTTGTGAATTCCCTCTCTTTAGATAAAATTTACTGTATAGTTAGGGCTGGCCTGGAACTATGAGAGGTTCTCCAGCCCCAGCCTCCTGAATGTTGAGATTATTGGTAGGCACCACCATCCTGGATCCTGACTGTCTTTGGAGGAAAGAGTCCATCTTCTGTGTCCATCCTATATGCAGGTGGTTCCCCTGGGATGGGACAATGACCACCAGCTCTGGGTGGTTCAGTGCTAATTGTCTGGGTGAGGCTGAAAATACATCACTTCGAGAATGAATTCTTCACTGGGTTATCCCGATAGCATCATGGGCTGGACTAATGGACTGATTAAGAATCTCACTACTATACTGTGGGAGACCAGGAGGCCAGGAGTTGAGGTGAGGATTCTGGAGGCTCCACTGATTCAGCTGCTGAGAAGAGGGCTTTCCTAACTGTGAAGATACAAGAAGAGTGATGGGAGAATCACTCTTGGGGAACTGTGCATCTTGGATAAACTCCTGCTATTGTTGGTAATTTGATTTGACAATTCTCATTCTTCAATATTTTTTGAAAGCCTTCCCTTACCTTTGCAGGTATGAAATCATCTTTGGGAAGTTAAACAAAGCTGAGTAGAAGTCTTTCAATTGACCATAAATATTAAAATCTGATCACTAAAATAACAAACTTTGGGCTTATTTGGTCTGGGTATTAAGTACTGGGCAAATCCAATATATTAGTAACTCATTTAATCTCAGATATCCAAACAGACAGATGATGTTTAACATAAAAGGGATGATGTATTGAGATGTAGGATTAGCCAATAGTCTGTTCAAGGCTATATGCATTCTAGTGGGAGACATATGATCTTAATCACTCTACAGAACATGCTCCTGTGATATGAACACTGCCAATCTGTTGTCTTCTGCTTCAATTTTTTTTTGATGTGTGTGGATAGATGAGTCATTGTCCCATGCCTGCCATGGATCACTCTCCTCTGCCTGCTTTCAATGGTTGCTTTGGGAAGGGGGGGATTTCATCTATGTAGCTCTGATGCTACTTTCATCTGTTAAATTCTCTCTGTGTGGATCATTTTTCTTTCTACAGTTAAGAAATATTTGATTATCTCTCCTCTCTCGCTCTTCTGTGTTTCTTACATTGGATTTTGGGTCCATCGTTTTCTTATTTTAAAGACTCCAATTACACAGGAATGAGATGTTTTGGTTTTTCTCATAAAATTTTAGAAGTTATTTTTAAAGTTTTTTTTCTTTCTCTGCCATTTGTATTTGAAAATTTTATTGATTTACATTCAATTTTAGTATTTTTTCTCTCTCAAGTCCTTAAACCTGTGATATCCTTAGACCTATGCTATATACTTACTTCTGATAGTAAATTTTAAAGTTTTATAACTTTCATTTATTTTTGATGATGTTTATCTGATGAGATTTCCATTTATTCTTAATTGTTTTAGCATTGTTATTACACATATCTATAATCTTCCTATGCTTATTTCAATATTTAAAGCAAATCTGGACTAGTCTCATATATTTTGTCTCAAGTGTGAAATAGTCAACGATTATGAAATACCCAACAATGACGAAGGTTCCTTTGTCATTGTAAACTGTGCTGTATGGACTGTAGATTCTCTTATGTCTCTAAGAAACAAATTGAGATGTTTCTGGTACCTCTGTCTTTCCAGATCTTAGTGGTCAATCTTCTGTGCTCTAGCTGCTGAGACACAACTCCACTCACACATATTTATGGACTCAGCCTGTGATTTGGGAGGAACAGATAGAATTCAGTATTCCTTCCCTGTCTATTTTTTCTCCAGCCTTCCGTCTTTGACCTCATTACCTGTCCTCTGGTGTTTACAGCAGAACGACTGGAGATTTACAAGAGTTTTCTTTTTGTTTGTTTTTGAGACTGCATCTTACCCTGCAAAATGGCTGTCCTGGAACCCACTCTGAAGACCAGACTGACCTCCTAGTCCCAGAGATGAGGCTGTCTCTTGCTCCACAGTACTGGAATTAAAGGCATGCCTCACAATGTCTAGTTATAAAAATTTTCAACTGCCCTGCATAGGACAGACAATCATGCTGGAAAACTGACAGCCCTTGAGTGATGGGCTCCTCATCCAGGCTTCTGTGTGACCCTCAACTCCAGGCTGTCTGCTACTTCACTCTCCAGTGTCTGTAGGTAACTGTTCTGGTACTTTCTAGAACATCTGTTATTGGAAGGCAAGAACACTAAAATGTGAATCTCAGTCATGGCAGATGCCCACCCCCACTTGGGTCTTTTCTCTGTGAGAAGGGAATTTTATTCCATCTGGGACATGGAAAAAAAGTTTCCTAAGTCCTTTGATTTAAAGTTGGGATATATTTGTCTTGTCTTGTTAAATTGATAAGTCCATCCACTTTTGCTGTCTTCTCAGCCCTATATTGCACAGTGGAAAGGAATATAATGTATGTATAGAGAAATTTTCCATAATATCATTTCTATTATCCAGATGTTGTGTTCATATTTCCTAGTTAGGGAAGCATGCTCAAGCTTCACCTCTGACAAATGACATCTCAGGCTCTAGGGATGTGCCTCAGTCAGTCACAATTACTAAAGATGGCATCTTGGGTGTTTTATGGCCACCTGGTTTTCAGTACCAGGATTAGACATCACTTCTGGTGTTTCACTGTGAAGTTTCTCTTTAAGGGTTCTGGGATGTTCAAACTGAAGCCAATGGACTCAATTTTGTTTTTATCAATAAAGCTTTATTGTTCATTTCACTTACATGATAGTGTTTATTGATTTCATGCTACAGTAAGGAGAAGTTTTCCAACGTGTAAAGCCAGTTGCTGAAGAGATTGTTAAGGACAATCTGAACATTTAAATCAGGCAGGAGAAATTACAAGCACTCCATATTCCATGCATCAGGAGCACACACGGAGACATTCAGAAATGTCTCTTGTTTTGAGACATGGCCTCCCTGTGTAGCCCTGGCTGTCCTGGTACTCACTATGTAAACCAGGCTGGCCTCGAACTCATAGAGATCCACTTGCCTCTGCCTCCTGAGGGCTGGGAGTAAAAGTGTGCACCACCTCATCCAGTCTTAAGACCTTAAGACTTACAGTGCTTCTGATGAATGTACAGTTTAAACATTAATCTCTGTGTCCTCTCTCTCTCTCTCTCTCTCTCTCTCTCTGTCTCTCTCTCTCTCTGTCTCTCTCTCTCTCTGTCTGTCTCTCTCTCTCTCTCTCTGTCTCTCTCAATATCTCTCTCCCCCCACCCTCTGTATGTGTGTGTGTGCTTTATGAGACAGTTTTATGTGGGTACTGGGGCTTAAGCTCAGACCCTCATGCTGGCAAGTCATACTCTGCACTAACTCAACTCTCTTGACCCACACTCTTTCATTTGCAAAATTAGCTATCCACTAACTTCTTGTAATTATCTGCTTGAAATGCTTAATTGTTGTACATCCATATATCAATTATGAAGAAAAATCCCACACTAACATACACTATGTGCTTTGGTTTGTTCCAGAGTTTTCTAAACGTTAATAATAATTAGAAAAAAAAACCTTCCCCAGTTCAATAAAACCATGAGTACACATAGCAACAAACCAAAATCGTGTGCCAGAAATGTTGACTAGAATTCATTTGCGCCTCATGATCCAATTTCTGTTCTATTCACTTTGATTACATGATGCCATAATTGCAAAATTATTAAGCCTTAAAGTTAATTGTGAATGAACATTTCAGCTAAGCAACAATCTGATCAATGAAAAGCCTGGGAGGATGTAATTGTTTCTCAGGCTTGGTCCTCAGTTCGCAGGCAGTAGAAAAGCCCTTGCCAGGCAGTCTGTGAGTGGCAGGCAGGTTAGAAGGTCTGCCTTGACTGGGCTCCTGCCCAGTTTCTTCCCGGCTCCGAATTTTCCAGTCTCCCTTTTCATTCAGTGTATGTCATCACTAGGGTTAAGACATCTGGATGATTTTACTTAAACAAGGAGAAAATGGGGCAAAAGACACCAAGGGAATAAAAAGCACAGCAAACCAGAGGCAGGCAGAGCTCTGTGAGTTCGAGGCCAGCTGGGTCTACAGAGTGAGTTCCAGGACAGGCTCCAAAGCTACAGAGATGAAAAAAAAAAAAAAAAAAGAGAGAGAACAGCACAACAATCAAAGCCAGCAATTTGGCATTGTGTAGAAGAGGATAATAGCGAACTGATTGCCTCAGTCATTTTTAAACTGTCACAATATATGCATCCAGTCAGCCATCTGAAAGGGCAGCTCTGATTTGCATTTCAATGATCACATGAGCTGAAGCAGTCCCTAGGTATTTGTTGGCCACTGTGATGTCTTTGCAGAAACTTCTAATCAAGTTCTTTCATTTTTAAATTTTTTTGCTTTTTTTTTTCTGCTGTTGATGTATATGAATTCTTTATATGTCTTGAAAATTAATGTTTTAGGAGATGTGATTTAGAAATATTTTCTCCCGTTCTTTGGGTTTCTTTTACACTCTATTAACTTTTGTTATTGATTTTTTTTTTCTGCCCAAGCTTTTAGTCAGATTTTCTCCCACTCATCGGTTTAAGCCTTTGCCCTCTCCCCCTTCAGTGTCAGATCAAGCAGGTCACAGCGAAGGTCAAGAGCATGATGCTGTCCCATATTTAAATCAAGGGTTTGGATCTTACAGTTTGGGGTGTGACATTCATGTCTAACGCATTTCGGGTTGATTCTTTTGTTTAAGATTCATGACAAAGGGCTGGGATCAACTAATTAATTAACTAGTTAATTAAAAATCAACTAATTAATGGCTTGATTAATGGTTGAGGGAGTCTGCATGCGGACTTCCAGTTTTTTCAGCATCACTTGCCGAAAAGCTTTTTATTCCCAAGTTGTATGTGCTACATTAATTGTGTATTTATGACTGACTTCTGCATCATTGTATGTCTGCCTGCCTTTTCATTGGTAAATTATCTTACATGTCTTGTACATTAGGTGCTGTATTGTACATTTTAAATATATTTACATATAAGGAGATGTAATATGTTCAGTCCCATTCCTCTTTTGCAAATTGTTCTGGACTTCCTGGGTGTTTCGTTGCTCCACATAAATTTTAGTATTGTTTTCTATTTTTAATAAAAATGCCAGTATGATATTAATGAAAATAGCATTGACTTTGCAGATCTCTCTAGGCAGTGTGGGCCTGGTAAGGATATTAATACTTTCGACTTGCAGACATGCGACATCTTTCTATTTGTATCTTTGTAGCTTTTAGAGCCTGAAGCTTTTACATTTTTGATTAAGTTTATTCCAAAGTATTTTATTCTTGTTTTGTCTATGTATGTTGTTTATTTTTTTTCTGCTCAAATCCCCTGAAGTGAGGCTTTGTCATTCTTTTTTATCTACTGACTGGTGTGTATTCATTGTACATAAAGCAGCATTACATAAGGATATTTTCATACCAGTATAACTTGCATTTTGAGCATATCCTTACTCACGCCTTCATACCTTCCTCCCCCCACCCCATCCTCACCGGTCCCATGTATCCACCTGAATATTCTAAATACATGAACAGAGCATGTTGCAGGGATTTTTTGGGGGGGGTGGAGGGGTCTGTGTTATGAGTGTGGGTCTGAAAATGAGGGATTTCCCATTGAACGAGCCATTTGTGACTGAATATTCAGCCACTTTCAGGAAATCCCGATGGGAGTCTGTATTTTCTAACCTTGCCTCCCCCTTCGCTGCCTTTCCTTTTGAGAAAGATGTGCTGGTATATTAAAACTGTCAGGATGGAGCGTGTCAAACTAGCAAGGGAGCGTGCTATCAGCCCGCCCAGATGTTCCATGCAACTCTGCAGGGCTCTGCATCTCAGTGGGTTGGAATCTCCCACAAGCCTTATAGTTCTGCTCCTGCTCTGATCATTTTAAATTCTAGAATTCTGTCACCTCATTTGAAGCAATAGTCTTAGTTCGGCGGGTAATGTACTCAACACAGAGATGGTAATAATAACCCCACAGATGTTTTCCAGAGTTAAAATGTTCCTTCTGTTGCCTGTTTAGCTTTGCTCTTGCTGGGATGCATGGCATGGTCTAGGCTGGGATGTGGCCCTCCTTTGTGTTCTTGCCTGGGACTTCTTCTCTTCTAGCCTTCCCCAAACTTTTGCAATAGTATGGCACGAAGAAAGAAATGTCTTCCCCTTGAAAGAGCTCAGTTGCTTTCTGCATAAGCACATTTACACCATAGGATATAGTGCCACGACTTTGATCAGAGAAACTGCTGCTTCTTGCAGTGATCTGCAATGGCTGGAGAGATTTATAACTGGTCAGAGTACAGAGAAGAAATGACCATTGAACCCTGAGCCATAAATGGGGCATGTGTATCACTGATTCCAGGGCTCAGGGGATGTCTCAGAGGAAGCAGAGGGAATGAAAGAATAAAAGGAATGAGGGGAGCAGTGAGGCATGCTGTCACTCACTGGATCCCTCAGCAGCTGGGACAGCCTAGATAGGATCTCTGCAAGACTGGGCTTGTCAACACAGTGTTGTAGAAGCAAGATGGACTCAAGGGGCCCCAGCACTTCTGGAGGATCTGTACACAGGCATAGTTTGGTGGGCAAGGGAGAGACTTTTTCTTTAGTAGTACAGTTGTTGCTGAGGTACCATGATCCTATAAAAAGAAGAAAAGAAAGCAGAAGGGGATGAGATCAGGTGAAAAAAACTAATGGGAGGTGTAGAGAGTCCAGAGAGAGTAATAGGGTGTATATACGAACCAAGTATATTAGGTAAACATGTGAAATGTCATAATGAAACCCATTTTCCTGTATACTATTAATATATGATAATAAAATACAAACAAAAAGAACTTGATTATGCTACTATGCTCTTTGAGATTCCCAGAGTTGGGAAAATTTCCTCCCTCCTCTTGTGGGGTGCCAAACACATCACACTTATAAATATAGCCGTCTCAGGATGTCTTCATCAGCCTCTAGACTCCTGTCCTTTCTTTCAATGATAGACAGCTACTCCTGAGAGGGCATAGGGCAGCCAATGCATGGCCCCTCTCTCCTCTGAGATGGTGCTCTGTGGGCCATGGAAAATCCTGTATCATTTCTTGTCAAACACCTGGGGACCAGTGGCTCTTATCTAACAGCAAGCTTCTCCCTTAGATCATGTGGGTAACTCCCACAGACACTGTCCTTTTTCCTTTCTCTGACGAAGTTCAGTTCCTCTATCTATGAGCCTAGGAAAACTCACAGTATTCCTGTTTCTATATCATTAGGGTGACAACTATGGATCCCTTTGGACCGCTCTTGTTTGAATAGAGGACACAGAACACTCCTGTGAATGCTTTAACTTTCTGCCTTAGACACACAACATTTCATTATGACTAAGGAAGGTCTACAGACCTCAGGCACTTAGTAATAGACGCCCTTCTAAGTTTGGCCATTTTGCTTCCACACAGATAGAGGAGCGAGAAATCAATTCTGATGTATTTTGTTCTTGTCTTCTCCATTTTACCTCTCTTTCCTCCATTTTTTCCCTTGGCAGTCTCTGTAGGTACACCAGGCTAGCCTTTAACTCTTGGTCACCCTGCCTCAACCTCCCCCATGTGGAGATTACAGGCTTGCAGATCCACACTCAGCTCTTCCATATATTTTCATAATTTAACTGAGGCCTCTCACTAAATTTACTTTCTTACCAAACAAGGTTTCCTTCCGAATATGGAGTCTTGGTTGGGAACTCAGTGCTGCTGTGTTTCTGCCTGACTTGATCTCCCTCTTTCCCACTTCAGAGACCCCAGAGACCCCGGGGGGCATTTCCTTAATCTCTGCAAGCTTCACTTTCTCTTTCAGCAATTACCAATACAGGCTGTTTGGCAATGTTCTGAGAAGCCACCATTTTTTTTAAATAACCCAACCAATGCCTGGTATGATCATGCAGCTTTGGGCAGTTTAGGAAACACATTTACTTATTCATTAATGCACATACACAGGAGTTTGAACCTCTGATCTCATGCGTACCAGACAAGTATTTTGCCCTTGAGTTACACAGGATTATCCTCACCTTTCTTTCTTCAATTTTTATTTTGTGATAAGTCCTTGAAATTGCCCAGTAGCTCAGGCAAGCCTTGAACTTGGGACCTTTTTCCTTTGCCTGCACCTTCCCTGTGAGCAGCGGAGTTTATAGGTCTCTATCACCATGCTGAGTGTTGCAGATCTTTTTTTCTATCCTTATTCCTTCTTATCTCTTAACTTACTTTCTATTGATACTGGGCCTGGATGAATTTTTGCTGGTGTGTGTGTGTGTGTGTGTGTGTGTGTGTGTGTGTGTGTGTATAAGCTGTTTAGTGACATCTTAACCCTCTGCCAGCTCCGTGCCAGTTGGACCTCTCCCCAGTAGCTTAGGACAATCCAAACTGTCTACAGACATCCGGGGGTGGGGGAAGCCATTCTGATCAAGACTCACTATTCTAATTCTTTCTTTGTCCACATGCGAATGTGCACTTGCATGTTCATAGACATCGAGTACACAATGACTTAAAGATTTGTTCCTCACATTCCCTTCAACGAATGTTGTCGTCTCCCTTTTAATTGCATTTAAAAAATGTCTTTGTATGTGTGTGACTGCAGATGCAGGCCACGGAACTCACGTGGATGTCAGCAAACAATGTAGGCTCTCACCACTCACCTCGTTTGAGATAGGGTCTTTTGTTGTGTGCCACTGTCTACCCCAGCTGGAGCTCAAGCTTTGGGGGAGCCCCTGTATCTGCTTCCTGTCTCATGGTAGGAATGCTGAGAGCAAAGACTTGTGCGGTTGCATCTGTTTTTACTTGATTTCTGGCATTTTAACTCAGGGCCTCATGTTTTATCCACTGAATTGTTTTTTGCAGTCTTATTCCACATTTCAATAAAAGGTAGGCAGACATTATGGGGATTTTAAATCCCAGACAGCGCTGTTGCTACAGAGACAGTGATGGCGTGCTCCCCCTCCATCAAGAGGTACCATATATTAAGCAGGCTTTCTTCCCACTGCTAACTCCATTCATCTGCTCTTGATTTATAACATTATCAAGCAGATGATGGGGGGTACAAAAGCCTTCAGGGTGATTTAAATAAGAGTTTATAAAATCCAGATTGCTCCCCCCATCAATACATCCATCATCTAAAAGTCACTTTAATCACAAAGAAAATTGGGCACATCTCAAGTTCTACAACCCAAGACCATATGGTGGACCACTAAAGTGCTTCCCAATCCTAAAATTCTATAATTTTTTATTGCGTTCAGCATTTATATTCATTATAATAACATTTCTATCCATTCCCATTTCCTTTAGCACTTTCCTTTGGGGTTCCAGGATACCCCAAATGCCTCCAGATTGACTCTGCATCAAGCAGGAATACACAGTGATTGATAACGATGGATAAGGCAGGCAAATCTTAGTTGAATGCCAGATTGTCAGCTCTTTCTATTTGGATAACATAGTTCTTCACATCACCTTCCTTTTTTTTTCTTTACTTCCCTTGAATACCTCGAATAGTTTATTTATTTGTTATTTTTATTTTGTGTGCTCTCTAGGATAGATCCCTCCCCTGACCCTTTCTTGCCATTCCTCCCCTTTCCTTCCCTTCTTTCTTCCCTTTCCCTGCCACCCTTTCTCTTTTAAAGTCCAAGTAGGATTCATACGCCTCCTCTTACTATTTTCCCTTGTAGCCTAAGGCAAGAGCTGTAGACTCTGCCACCAAATTAATCGGGCGCCCCAGCTGTTGACGCCTTCGAGATTTAGGGCGATCATTTATCTTTCCTCCCCCCCTGGTGTAGTCACTGCTGCCCTCCAACTTTCTACCTTTGCAAACTCAGGGCCCAGAGGAGGAGCATCTGCTCTTCCTGCCACCCTGAATAATTCATGGCAGTTAGCTCCAGCCTTGTCACCTCACTGGCTCCCTTCACACCAGGGAAGGGAGGGCCTCTCAGAATGTCCCAGACATGGATTTTAAAAGAATATTTTTAAACCCCTAAATTGTTCAACTGTTTTCACCCACATTGAATTCAGTGCAATGTAAAACGCTTCCCGGAAGTGAAATGAAATGAGCACATTACTTACATAGAGTCTGGGCACTGTGTTATCCTCGCAAGTACTTGGCTGTCTCTCCTGTGACGGGAGCTCAGTGAGGCTCAGGGTGTGTAGGAAAGACAAGGAGATCCCCACCCCCAGAAGCTTACTCATGCGGCAGGAGAGGGCTTATATGAAAGAACCCCTCAATACCAGCGGAAAAAACCCTGGGCTCACACTGAAAATGCTTTTAAGCAGTGTCTGGGCTGCTGCCTTTGTTTCTTTTCCTGTTGCTGGGATACCGTGCTCTGTCATAGGCAAATTAAATACACTTGGCGCTGTGTGCTTGTGGATATGTGTCTTTCCATGGGGTGCAGTTGACTTCCCAGGGGCCACACTTACTGGACTTGGTGAATGCAGTAGATTTGAGAAGAGTTGGGAGAGGTAGATGAATATGACCAAAATACATTGTACGACACTCTCAAAAACTAAAAAAAAAAAGCAAGAGAGAAAGACAATTTAAGGAAAAGGGGGTTTATTCTGGCTCCCAGCTCAAGAGTACAGGGGAGTGAAGGGAACAGGAGGTTGAGGCAGCTGGTCACATCCAGTCTACCACGAGGAAGCAGGAGGTGATGAATGTATGCTTCTGCTAGGCTCACTTTGTTCTCTGTTTTCCGCAGCTCAAGATCCCAGCCAGGGCATCCCACACCCAGTATTAATTGATGTCCCATATCAATGACGGTAATCAAACCGATCCCCTATAGGCACACACAACACACAGAGGCCCATCTCCTAGGTGATCCAGGATTCTGTGAAGTTGACAGCATTGACCATCACAGCATCACCAGACATCACTCGATGCTGAGAATCAGCAGGGGATTCCTTGTCTGCCTTTACAGATGATTCAGTCAAGGTCAGGGTCTAGATGTTAACAGCTATTCGCATGCTTGTAAAACCACCACCTGTGATGAGGGCAGGTTTCCTGTGGATCTTGTCGGCTTTCCTGTGTGTTCATCTATGCAAGCGCTATGGGAGGCAGTGTTTGCCCTCCGTGCCTGCCACTCTTGGATTTCATGATCAGCTGAGCACATCCTGATACCCTCCTGCACTTATAACTGTGGTGAGTTCTGGGTGAAGATTACAAGTAGGCAGAGCTGTAGGCCCTTCACGTGAGCTAAGGTCATTCGCTGCCCCTGACTTTCTAGAACTGTTAGTCTTCTCTTCCACAGGCAAGACTTGACCCCGGACACCTGAGACAGCACAGACTCAGTTGGGTTGAATGACACTTCAGCAGGCACATGGACAACTTCTCCATGCTGAGGGTCACGTTCCCCCCACTCTCACCCACACCATTCGCCTGGAATGACATATTCCGTGTTAAGAGCCTGGCAGAAGGAGCTGGGGAAGAATGGCTGGCCAATAACATAAACGAAGACAGAATGTGAAGACCTGTTTTTGATGTTAAATCAGCTTCTTGACCTACATAAGGCTGTGTCTGTAAGGAGCTGATTCTGCTTCAGAAGCCCACAGAGCTTAATTGGAGTTTACTGCTGTTTAATACATTTTCCCTATGTGTGTCCTTTGCTTGGGTTTTCTTATTTTATCTCTGGCTGAGCAACACAGGGTTCTGAACAGCTGCCAGGTGTGGCTCCCAGCTTTGGCCAAATTTCCCTCTGAGTAGCATGAGATACTGCAAGTAGAGAAGCCAGACACTGAGATTTCCTGCCCTTCGAGGAGTATCTAGAAAGAGGTTTTTCTTGTCTATGTTTGTTTGTCACCATGAAACATTGTAGACTTATTTCCTACTTACCATGTTCATAAAGCATTTACTTAGTGCATCAGGGATGAGTTTTCAGAGGGCAACAGTCAAAACAGAATGGTGCTTTTTCAGACCGGAAGTGCTAAATGCCACCTTATTGATGAAAGCAGTCAGAGAATGTCGTTAGGAAATGTGGAGCCTTGGAGTGTTAACTATTTTAGAGGGTCCTAGGGAACCGTCTGGGGCTAGAAGAGACTTGTGATGCCAAGTCTTGATGGGATTTAGGTTCATACCACTGGCCACATCTGTAAGGGAATATCTAGATTATGTTAATTTAGGAAGGAATACTCATCCAAAATGAGAGTGGCACCACACCACCAGCTAGGATTCTGGAATGAATAAACAGAAGAAAGTGAAGTGAGTGCCAGCATTATGTCTCTCTGTTTCTCGAATGTGGATGCAAGCTGCTTCGAGCTCCTGCTGTCTTGACAAGCCTGCTGTGATGGACTGGGCATCCTCAAACTGTGAACCAAAATAAACCTTCCTTCCTTAAGCTGCTCTGCCAGGTATTCTGTGTAAATAACAATGAACAAATCGAACTCTTTATCAGCCTACACACCAGATTACAAAGAGGGACGCACTTCCTTCCACCTCTTCCCTGTTGTTCCATTAACTAAAGGTTTCACTTGAAGGTCATCAAATGGCCCAGCATGTAAAAATGCTGCCATCTATCTGAGAGTCATTTTCATCTTTCTTAAATCACTGACATCCCCCGTGTCAGCTGCAGCCTTCATTCCCTTCCTACTATGAAGCGGGCCTGCAAGCTCCATGTTGAACTGACCAGTGAGCTACATTCTTATTCACGATGCAATCAATCTGTCTACCTTTTCTCCTGTGCGTCTGCCTACTGCCAGTTTGTTTTCATTGACTCGAATGACAGACTGTGCAGTAAAAGGGGATGGTTCTCTTTACCCCAACAATGAGAAGACAAAGTTGAGCTTCATTTGGCCACTTATGAATGCCCTTCGTGACGAAAACTACCAGAGCACAGGACTATCTCGTGTCCAAAGACGCATAAACAATTTCTTCCACCAGGTCCGTTTTCCCTCCAAAGCTCTTCCTCTTAATGCTCTATTAGAGTATTCGATGGTAATGTTTCATGTCTGTCTCACACCATTAGCATTAGAGAAGTTGATACAAAACATAACAATTAGGTTTGGGACCCATTAGCTCATCTGAAGAGCGGTGTGGCCTGCTTACCTCATTGCTTCCTGGAACATGACTTGTGGTGTTGAGACATTTGTTGATGTCTTTAAATTTGCTGCTTACATGAACTCATGGCAGCTGTGCTGCAATAACTTCATGTACCATACCTGCTCAAAATCGAATCAGCAGTAATGAAGCAAGGATGGGGGAAGGGCTCATGAAGTCCTACTTCTATCGAGGTGCTGCTGATTGATAATGGATGGTTGCTGGAGTGGGTATCCTCAGTGCTATGATCCTGGAGAGTCTATACAAGCACCAGTCTAGTTGATGGTGCTACATCCATAACCATAGGAGACAGTACTAAATGGTGTCAGTGGGTTAAAAAAACTAACCACATGGAGATAGGAGGGAAAAGTGATAGGGGATAGAAGGGAATAAAACATGTATGAGATTTTCAAAAATACTTTTTTTGATGTGTTCTTAAATACAGGACCTACTATAGGCTACACTTTTGTTCATTACATTTTTAAATAGTAATGTAAAACTTCTTTAAAAGTTATCATGGTTTATCGAGGAGAAAAAAGTAAGTGAACAAATAAAATCCAGTAAGATGACATATTTTTGGGATTGTAAATAAGTAAACTATTTTATTTTTAAAACATCATCATAAGAAAGATAAAGTTGAAATGCTAGAACTTAGAACCCATTAAACTTAACTGTTGTTCTCATTAAATCAATTGCTTTTAGTATCTTATTAATTAGTTGAGAATTCCATACAATATATTTTGTTCATATTCATTGCCCGCTCCTTCTGTTGTCTCCTCTTAGATCTACCCCATTTCTCTATCACGTCCCAACTCCCTGTCTTTTGCTGTTGTTGTTATAACCACAGATTCCATTTGCACTGCTCATATATGGATGACTGTAGAGTCATCTGCTAGAGTGTGGTCTCCTTTATGAGAGCCATACTCTTACAGCAAACCAATTCTCTCTTCCCCCAAGCCAACAATAGCTCCTCAGTAAGCAATGGCTGCTAAACAGCCCTTCCAAACTCTGTGCTAGAATGCCGGCTGGCTTGATCTTGTACATATATTATGCAGGCAATCACAAGTGCTCTGAGTTCATATGCACAATGTTCTTATTTCATATATAGAAGAGACCTCTTTTTTTCTAGTACTCCTGACCCCTGGGTTTTACTTTATTTCTGACCCCTCTTCCACAATGACTCCTGAGGCCTGGAGGCGAGTTGAGGGGTGACATAGGTGTGATTATTTGTAGTACTCCTTTTGAACAATTTAGCTTTCACTTTGGGGTTTCCAAAATGCCTAATTATAAAGATGGATTTAGGCACTCCTGCTCAGCCTTAGTTCTATTTCTCTACCCCTTCCATCTGAAGGGCTTTGGAAGATTGTTTAATAATTTTGTGCCTTTGTTTCTTCATGTGTAAAATGAGGTCATAATAGTAGGCTGACCCAAGAGTGTGCAGTGAGGCTGTCTTTGTTGGGTTTTCCATTGCTGTGATGAAGCACCATGACCAAAGGAACTTGATGGGGAATGGTTTCTTTTGGCGTACGTATCCTGAATCACAGTCCATTGAGAGAAGCCAAAGAAGAAACTCAAACGCAGTGAGAACCTGAAGGCCGGGTAGGATGCAGAGGTCATGAAGGGTACTGGTTACTGGCTTGTTCCTCGTGGCCTTTTCCTCCGGCTTTGTTACACCATCCAGGACCACTGAACCAGAGGTGGCAACACCCACACTTGGCTAGGTCCTCCTGCATTGGTCTCTAGTTAAGAAAACACCTTACAGACTTGCCTATAGCCTAATCTTATGGAAGCATTTTCTCAGTTGGGGTTCTCTTCCCCTCAGATGACTCTAGCCTGTGTCAAGTTGACATAAAACTAACCAGTATAAGAGCATACATGGGAAGTTCTCAGAGAAGTGTTTCACGTAACACAAACATTCAATAAGGTCATTCATCTACCTTTACAGTGTTGGAAACACTGCATCATAGCATGGCACACCATGATGCTGTATTTGATGTCAGATTAACTTAACACAATGCATTTGTAGTCCCTGGCCAGTTTGAAACTGAAGTCATTTTATAGAATAAGGGAGAGGACATTACTTTATGTATATGAGAAGTTTGCACTTGAAAATTAAGGTAATGTAGGACTTGTACCATTGTAACTAAATATGTTAAATTCCAGAAAATGTAGGTACTAAATATGTCCATTACCCTTTTCTCTGTGGGATTGCATGGTGTCATCCAGATGAACCTTTTTCCATTTGATAGTAAATCATATCTGTGTAAATCAATCTTCTCCTCCTCACTTTATTTGTGATCTAGACATATGCTAATATTTGGGCACATAGGGAATCTAACTCATCACTCTGTCATTAACATTGTCTATCAGAGGAACCAGAAAGTTCTTTGGGATAGAGTCATGGAACCACACTGAAACACACATTCGTTGAGCCCATTGTTTATTGTAAGAATATGAGTTGTTTGCTGGTCATGTAATTCTAATGGAATCTAAATGTGGAAGTTATTATGCCAGATCTCGAGATCAGCAAAATACTACATATAGAAAAGATTTAAAGCAACAGGTCAGCTCCCTGAATCTGGCCAAAATAACAACAGAGGTAGTCAAGGACCCTTGAGACAAGCCAAATGAGAAAACAGATGCAGCCCTTAAATGATGTTTTACAAATTGGGCATTGAAAATCACAGGTGGTGACAGACAGTGGCCCGGGAGAAATGAGAATATCAGGAAATACAAGGGAAAAAAGTGCTAAACATGGCATCATTGAAATTAAAACTTCTCTCAAAAGACACTATAAAAAGAGTAAAAAGACTAGGAGCAAAAACCTTTACAATGTGACTGTCTATTAAAGTTCCTGTATCCAGAATGTATACAGAAAGCTCAAAACTCAATAATAAGGCAATGATAACACAATGGAAACAAATAATTGACTTAAACAGACTCACCAAAGGGAACCGCAGATGGCAAATTAGCACCACAAAAGATGCACAGATTTATTAGCTACCGGTGAAATGGGAATGAAAGTGCCCAGTGAAATCCCGCTCCTACCTGTTAAAAAGACTCACTCACACGGCTGGAAAAAGAGAGAGGAACGTGTGTTTCATGCAAAGGCTTGCACACAAGTATTCACACACCACCTGGCCACTAGGAAGCAGATATAATACCGATAACTATCAAGTATGGAAAGCCCTCCCACATGGTAGAGTATTAACGTAGGGAAAATATTAATGTCTGAACCATGTTTTATTGTTACTTTGGTACACTCTAGTGTGACTGGGGAGAGGGGACCTCAGTTGAAGGATGGATTAAATCTGACTTGTTTGCAGTTGTATCTGTGAGAGATTGTCTTGGCCAATGATTGATGCTGGGATGCAGTGTACACCCCAGGTGAGTCTGGGGTGTATAAGGAGCCAGCTAAGCATGAGTCAGAGTGTAAGCCAGAGAGCAAGCCAGCAAGCAGCATTCTCTGTTGGCTCTGGCCTCCAGGCTCCCGCCTTGACTTTCGTCAGTAGCGGATTGTGATCAAGGATAAGACAAGTAAATCCTTTTCTTTCCAAGTTGCTTTTGATCATTATGTTTTACTATAGTAACAAAAATCAAAGAGGGATAACCTACTACAGCCAGAAAGCGTTCAGATCACTGCGTTCTGTGAATGAAGATGAAGGTGTGGTTTGCTATGATGAACTTTCTATAAAACTCCAGAAAATGCCAATTAATCGTTAGTGACAAGAAGCAGGGTACAGTGTCAGGTGGAAGTCGAGCAGAGGTCAAGAGAGAGGGTACACAGTAATAGAGATGCATCAGGGGAGGGAGTCTACACAGTGAGAGGGGAATGTGTAGGGAGAGAGAGGACTTAGTGCCTGGACAGGGTGCATGGGGACAGAGAGGGCATACCATGTCAATGGGAGTGCATGGGGAGAGGCGGATTTGTTCACTGCCCTGATGGTGGCAGTAGTAAGCACACACTTCTATGAAAATGTACTTTTGAAACATATCTAACATCGAGTATATACATACCGTATGTGGTGGTATGCATGTGGGGTATATGTATGTGCATGTGCAGTGCACATACACTCGTGTGCTGGTGTGTTCCTGCAGAGGACAAATATGGACTGCCACTGTCCTAACCTACCACTCTCTCTGCCTCTGTCCTTTCAGATAGGATCTCTCATAGAACCTGAAACTCTCCATTCTCTGCCTACACTGGATGGTCAGCAAAACCCAGCAATTATTTACCCTCCCACCCAGCCCTGGGATTACAGGAGCACATGCCATGTACGGCTTTTGCATGTGTATTAGGGATCTGAACTCAGTCCTCATGCACACACAGGGAGCACTCTTACCCACTGAGCAGTCTCTTTAAGCTGAGTACTAATTATACTTCAATAAAATGGCAGGAACAGGAGAACATCAAAAGGGTCAAAAACAAGGACATAATCAGAAACATAGTCACTCTGGACTTGTGTTTGCAAGCTCTGACCCGTATGTATCTATATGGGACTTGTTTTATAGGAAACACACAGGTCATGAATACCTACATGGAAATACAAGGAAAAAGTGGGCTATAGAAGTACCATCTCTAACATTTTTTTGATGGCACAAGCCCTGGCTTCTCTTTCTGGAGGACATGAAGGCCCCTTTTTAAGCCCCATGATTAAAGTCCTGGAACTCTTAATAGCAGATGATGGCATGCAAAGAAGAGCTAGCTTTCCTTTTGATGTTCACACATAATTCCTATTGAGAATGCCAGGGATTGTGGCTTTAATAGCCTCTGTCCCCTGCCTGTGCAGTCCTTTCCCTGTCGGGACTTCCTCAAGCTGGGTGCCATTGTTCGTCAGATGAGCACACAGGATTCCTCCTGGATGTATTCAAGATGTTGTAAAGAAATTCAGGCTTGCTCACCAGTTTTCATAAGATTTAAATTAGCATTAGTAAGTTTACGGCAAGTGTTAATGCCAAACCTATGGATTGAACAGGCTGAGCCCCGCAGAACGTGAACAAAACGTGATTGCGTTCTTTCCCTCTCTGCTGCTTCATACTTTCTTTTCTGTACCAGATGGAGTCTCTGACAGAAGTTTCTGCGCCCTTTTAATCAGGAGAAAAGCCACTTTGGTGACTCAAGTCTCCTTTCGTGCTTTGTAAGCCCACAACCCTGAGGCAGACAAATTCATGGCTTTGTCTCCTTTGTTTGCTGATCCGGGTCATCCTGTGTTCCTCTCTGGGTTCCGTTCTCCTCAACACATGCTGCATGTGATTGCTCTGGGATTGTTGTGTGCAGCGGAGAAGGGGGCTAGAAGAGGCTATGCCTATGTGATGATTGGACAGACAAACTGACTCATGGAATGCCTTGAGAAGCAATGCTGAGAAACGGGAGCCCAAATATCCTGAATTCCCCATCTAGCCACATATTACCCACCTCTGCATCTCCGTGCTGAGACAAAACAACAGAACTGATTATCATCACAGACCTTGAGTTTCCACCAATCCAAAAGCTAAGAAAGCCATCTGAAGCGGAGAGCTGAGGACAACCCTCCCATCCAGTGTCCTCGCCAGTATATCTTCGGTGAATGTGTTGCCTTTTAACTTCCTTTGGTTCTGTAACCACTTCCATAGTAGGACATGCCATTCCTGACAACCCAAGCCTGTGTTCCCAGGCCAAGACCATCCAGTTTTGGAGCTGGAGAGATGGCTCAGTGGAGACGACCTACTATTTACTGTTCTTGTAGAGGATTCTGATACAGTTCCCAGCGCCCATATCCCCGAGTTTACACCACCTGTAACTCTAGCTCAGGGGGATCTGACGCCCTCTTCTGGTCTCCAAGGACATCTGCATTAACGTGCACATATTCACTCTCGTTCATATACATACACCTAAAGCCCATCATGCCAGCTAAAACAGAGGCCGTGGACCAGAGCATTTACTGTCATTGTGCTAAATGGCAACCTGCACAGTCCAAGAGTCTATGACATGGTCAACACTAAATAGGACATCTGTATAACCTGCCCCAAGAGACTCAAAAATGATGGTGAAAGGGGTCATGAAACAGGGGGATAGGGTGAGAACTGGGGTGGGAGTAGAGGGAGTATTGAAACACATAGGCATGTATGAATATTAAGTAAACAATCCTTTAAAGAGTAGGAACTGTGGGAAGATATTGTGAGAGCCCAAGAAAGTGGTCACCTGCAGTGAGAAACATTTGCACACTTGACCTCACATTGGCTTTCATTCCAAACACAAGACTTACATACGATCAAAACCCCAAATCCTAGAATACACAGGGAGTTGGCTCAGGATGTCCCACACCCAGCTGATGATGAGAATTGATGGATGCTGTGAGAAGTCATTTTCTTCAAGGATGTTGGCCCCAATAGCTGCCCATGCTCCAGTAGATGGCCCCACACCCATTCATTTACAGTCAACACTGAATGGGCTCAGTAGGTATTAAATTATAGAGAGGGAGTAGGGGGTCATGAAATAAGGGAATGGGGCAGGAATTGGGGAGAAGTAGTAGAGGGTAGATTGGAATGAAACACATACATGTGTAAATATTAAATAAACAATCTTTTTGTTTTTCTTTTTTAATTTAAATTAACAAGGTTGTTTTACATGTCCATCCCAGTTCCCTCACCCTCCCATCCTTCCTTATTGCCCCCACCAAACCCCAGCCCATCCCCTTTCTGCTTCCCCTTTCTGCTTTGAGGCCTTCCATGGGGAGTCTTCAAAGTCTGTCATATCATTTAAGGAAAGAGTAGGAACTATGCTGCATGTAGACAAATCCATGAAGACAGGGAAAACCTCACTTTCCTTTGGATTGTTCTGAGCTTTTGGAAACCACTTAGGAAGCAACAAAACTAGGACATTTACCCAAATGGCTTTTCCATAGGGAGAAGAGTACCCCAAATGAATACTATAGCTATAAGTAGCCAGTGTCTTGAGTCTCTTTACCCTCCAAATTCCAGCTTTTCACTCACCATTAGTTCCATGAAAATCTAGTTGGGGGTGATGCATGGATGCTTTATCCCATTGCCATCAGTGCATGCAAGTATGAAATCATGGCCTGTGTCAGCTCAAACTTAGTGTTTCAATGCATGCAATCTTATTTAAAATTGTCTTCAAATTGCAAGTTGAACAGGTAATCCTTCCAGAAGTATCTTTGTTTAAACACCCAAAGGCTTAGGGGTGGAAGCAGACTGTGCTGACATTGTGCTGTTTGTTGTTTTTATTTTATCTGACCAATAACTGGACTTACTTTGTTTATTTTTGTGACTCTGGGGACTGTGAGTTCAATTTTTACTGACCACATGGAAAAGAGGGGGTAGAAGGAGGGTGAGAAGGAGAGAGACAGGGGTATTGTGGAGATAATACATCTACATATCTACATATATAGGCATATATACAAATAACATTCAATGGTAGATATGTGGAAACAACCAGAAGCATAGTGACTGTCTTCTTCCCCCAAACACTCTGTGCTTAAAAAGATCTCTGGCATTTAGTTCTCTCTCTCTCTCTCTCTCTCTCTCTCTCTCTCTCTCTCTCTCTCTCTCTCTCTCTCTCTCTCTCTGTGTGTGTGTGTGTGTGTGTGTGTGTGTGTGTGTGTGTGTGTTTAATTCTAATGTTGGGTTAGGGCTGCTGCTCACGTGTATAGCCCTTGTCTATAATATATTTGACTCTGTGTTAAATACTAAGCAATCACACACACACACACACACACACACACACACACACATACCACAACTCTCTTTTGAGTAGATATATGTAGTCCACTGCTTTTTAATATGTCCAGTAGAAATTATACTTATCAGGGTCATTTATTAAACCATACTGTTCTTTCTGGTTTGGGTCAGTTTTAAAAATGTTTACACAATGTTTACAATAAATATGAGCACTAAGGTAGAAAATATATGCATGTGTCATTGTCTTGTTTAGGGTCCATTGTCGTTTCAGTTCATTGCTTTAAAAACATGGAAAAAATCTATTAACGAACCAGCCCCACATTTTGCATCCCAAAGAATCCAGTCCATGCTATTCCTCTGAGTGCATGTTTATAAAATCTGGGTGTTCTGTTTAGTTCTGTGGACCATTGTTGCTAGAAGTATGATGGTTCACAGAATACATTTCCCATATTGACCTGATAAGAGAAAGCAAGGGGAAAAAAATAAATCTGTTCCATGGGGAGGGGCTTTGTAAGTTGATGTTTTTTCTTTTTTCTTCATATGTAAAAATCATTCGATAGGTGTTACTTAACACATAAATTGTATTGCTACACATAAAGTATATTTTTAATTAAAAAGTAAACATAGATATTAAGAATAGCGATGAAGTCAACAGCAAAAGAAACTGTGAAGGGAGAATTTTTTTCTATTTTCTTTGGTTGGAATCAGACCAGTGAAATAGAATGAATTTAGTGGCAACCCTCTCCCACTGGGGATGATATGTCTGCCCTTTGCTCAGACTTATCTGTAGACATTGTGTTGTTAGTACCAGATGGTCTATGATGTTTCGGATTTAGTTTATGATTTTCAAAGGTTAGAAAGAATCAGACAAGCAGGCTGTTTCTCTGCTGGACACGAAGGATGTTGTAAACTTTCCATGGTTCAATGTGGGCCATCTGATCTCTGGTCCCCCTGAAAATCCTGCCGGGATTCATCTTGTCCTTGGGAGAGAGAGTCATATGCTCATTTTGGAACACAGGCTTTATTAATCCAGACACAGCACTGAGGCAAATGGAATGAGCCAAAAGGAACCAAGAGCTTGATGATAATAAGAATCTTCTGTGTATACAGATGAGATAAAAGGAATTTCATTATTGTGTACATTAAGGGTTTATTTTTCACATAAATAGCCCATTTAATAAGTAACGGCACCATAGTCCATTATGCTTTTTGTCAAATATAGTCCACCCTCCTTGTGAATCTTGTTTAAAGAAAAACATTTGGATGGGTAATGTGCAAGATGTACCTTGAGGTAGCAATTTATGCCACTCTCTTATCAGAAATTACTTCCAAATGCCTCATATTCACACTTGAAATTCTGCAGAAAACAATGTTTCTAAATCTCACACATGGAGCTTCATGGTAGATGACTTCAGTGGACGACAGAGAATCAGGTAAAGAATGCATGTGAAAAGATGGAGAAAACAT
>JANBXA010000429.1:7332500-7482500 GCA_030556225.1 Cricetiscus sungorus
TGCTTTTTACTACTAACATGGCTGTTTTAATTGGCTTTTTGAAGATAAATGACCAGACTTGACTTCCTGGTTGCAGTCTGTAAGTTGACTGCATCACAGCGTACCATTGTTTTAAACTCCTCCATTATGTTGGATTATCCATGCAATGAATTCCAGCTATTTTCTCCCACTGACAAAAATAGCCACTGACTACCTAAATTACCTTTCACAGGATACATTAAAACCACCATTAATGGTGTCTCTGGAAGAACCAGCAGGAGTCCAAGATAGTGTTGTGAGATATTTATGTGTCATATTGTACGAGAAGTCTCAGACAAAATGCATGCATGCTCCCAAACATTTCTTCTCAAAGGAAACAAGTGTGCAAAACTCTTTGTCTCAAGAATGTGGCCTGTGGTTTCCCATGACCAGTTAATAGGAAGCCAGTGGCCAATAACCAGCCCCTTCCTGTCTAAAGGGCTTTTCTAGCACAGATTATGTCTCCAATAACTATTTCTATTTTTTTTAGTTGTTTTGGTTAATTCTCGAGTTCTAAACCTAATGTTTCCCCTTGGAAAGACAAATGATTTTTCCACTAAGGACAAATAGATGCAAATATTGTCTAGCGTTAGTTATCAAGTGTAGCTTGCATGACACACGGGGAGTGTGCTCTCCTGTTTTGCAGTGTGTTGATGTTTCTGGCTAGAAAAAGGCATCTGGCACATCAAAGGAAACAATTCCAGTGAACAGAAAAGATCTCAGGACCCCAAAATAATGAGCTTCATGTATGGAGCTCATTTTTTAGCTAATTGCCCTTAATTTATTCAGCTGAAATACCTTACAGCCTCCCATGATTAAAGGGCACCGTGTTTAACTTGTCAGTGAATTAGTTTGATATTGATATAAATGAGCCATAAACTATCTCCATGATGGCTTCCTGAATAATAAGAATGCATTTTCTTTGGTTCCTTGCTCAATAAAGAATGAAATATACCTGATGCTCCAGTTCTGAAGCACATCTTTCACAGTTAAAAAAAATGAAGGAAAGATGGAATTAATCACCAAGGAATGTATTTCCTCCAAGAAATTAAAACTTAACTGGATACGAAGCTTATTTATAGTAAGGACCTGATGAGGGATGGTGGAAGTTGCCACTTTCATCTTAACCCTGATGGGGATCAATCTCTGTAGTGATTGATTTGAAAACCACTTAGACAACTCAACAGCAAGAGTGATCAGATCAAGAGCATCCCATGCACTGAGTCTGCAAACACTTGTGACAGAAGCAGGCTCTGCAAACATACAAAACAGAGGTCCATCCATTTTACTTTTCAGAAATTAAAAAAAAAATAAAAATAAAAGTATAGTCCCAACTAGGATCTCATACCAAAATAACTTGCTTCAAATTTTGTTGGTATAATTGCCATTGCTGTAGTGGTTATTTTGCAAAAGTGGCCTCCATGCTTGAATACGTTTGGCTCAAAATAGCCTCAGTATGTAATAAAATTTACTCTAGCTTGATGTGTAAATACATTATAACCCACACTGAGGGTATATTTCTGAAACCAAACAGCCAGATCTTAGGCAATCTAACCAAACAAGTAAATCTTAGTCATTCTTAGTAGCTGATGCTCCAGCCGATCAGATGTGGGGACCTGCTTAAACAGGACCCCATACGCCAGATACTGGCTGCAATCAGTTTGTGTCAATTATGGCTCTAATTTGTCCATGTGGAACCACTCTTTGCACTTTCAAAAGATATGTAAATAGCCAGTAACATTGCCTCAGAGCTCTGCAAGACACATTTTATGCTAGCTTTCATATATCTATGTGAAAGATAATTTATGCTGTATTTTTTTATTTATTTTTGCCAGTGGATAGAGATGGATGGAATGGAGAGCACAGGCAAGCCAGCAGCATGGAGGATTTGTATTCGATGGTGCTCCATGATCTCAGTCATGTGTATAGGATCAATGTTGGTTGGGGTTTGAAATACTGCCAGATTCTAGGCCCCTTTGCCCTTCAAGTAAACACTCTTAAATTTGACTATTCTCTGCTTTTCTTACACAAGCAGCCTTCTGAACAACGATTGTAAGAGGGTGGTAATTCAAAGGTTATAACTGATGTAACTTTCTCCCCTGCAGATACAGAAAGAGATGACAGAATAACAGCTGTAGCTTCATAGTGTTGACATGTTTGTGCCTAAAGTCTACATCCCAGGCCTTAATCTTCTCTTCATGGAGTGAAATTTGCTTCATAAACTGAAAGCATATAACAAGGGATCATACCCAACTGTTAAGCCCAACACTGTTTGCTCCCTTGATTTCTGACCTCTTAAATCATTGTGAAACTTTAAAATGTTGTGTCTGACTCCTTTAACTCTATTTAGAACAGAGAACCTAGATCAGCACTGTCCAGTGGAAACAAAATAGCTAAGGGTACAATTTTAAATTTTCTGCAGGTTACATTTTTAATAGGTACAAAAAAGAAAACTGCTTATTCAGTTCAATAATGGGTTTTATGCCATTCAACCTGTCCTGAATATTTTCATTTCCATATACGGTTGGTATAAGACTTAATAAGATAACACCCTTTTTCCTATTGTTTTTGAGTGTGTATGACAGACAGCACATCCAAACTCAACCTAGCTACATATCCAGAGTTCCAAACACGGTGTGAGATTTGGCCTACCAAGCTTACTAGCAGGACTCCAGTAGGAAAGGGTGGCTAGCAAACAAGGGGTTTTATAATAGCTCCCATTCTCCATCAAGCCCCCAGAATATGTTAATCAAAGTGCTTACACTCCGGGCAGTGAATGCCACATTTCTAAAAGCCCCTCTGGGTCAGAGAGTGGTCTTCGTATTTACCCCAAGGTTGCAGGAAAGAAGCCTCTGTTCTCTTTGCTCCTGCCATATGACCAATGCTCTACATGACTCAGTGTAGCGGCTGCACAGACTCACCCTGCAAAGTTTACCTAGTTTACAAGTCAGAGCCTGCAGCTAGGTGGCGTTTCACTGGAGATTCCCATTTGAAATCTCTATTTAAGCTTGATTTATATTTTTTAGTAACATCATGGTAGATGTAACTTCCACCTAATTTAATGCGGGAACCAGGGCTTCTCACGATTCCGTTTCATGTATTTTGGTTGTTGCTATCTTGAGCTATCTCCTTGATTTAAAAAACAATGCCGTTTGTCTGCCTCATTTTACACAGTCCAAGCAGATACATACCCAGGGCACATAATTCAGTCATTTTGCACACTTGTGTTCAGTACAGATGCTGAACCAAATGCATAGAGATCTTAATTATACTACATAGTCTTAATAGTGGAGGCTATGCTAACTTCCTGTAGTGACTGGGGATTAAGCCCTATTTCTGCAGTCCCTGGATGTATTTTAGTATCTGCAATTTAATTTCCAATGAAGAAACAGCGCTTAGAAAATTCCTGCAGTTTCCTCAAGGTTGCCCATTCATGTGCTGGCTCGTGTAAGATTGGAATGGAGACCTACCTTCTGATCAAGCTGCATTGTCCTACTAGACTATGCAGTTGGCAACTCAGGAATATGACCAGCTGCCACGTTCATTCCCTTCCATCAGGGGGCCGTAATGCTGGCTGTGCATTAATCCTTTGTGCAGGGCTCTTATGAACACAGAAGCCCTGGTCTTCCCCAGGCAACAAGACCTACTCATCTGTAACTGCTGAGGTTCACTTGGTCTGGGGTGAGGTCCTGGAGCTGGGTGTCATTTCAAAACACAATCTGTATACTCTCTTATTGCAAACCTACTATTGGAACTACAGTTTTATTTCAAGGTAAAATTGAAATCCTATTGTAAGGAATGGAAATTTCTATTATGTTCATTACATGTACAGTTTCATACACATGAAAGGAAGTAGATTACTAAGACTGTCATGTGACTACAAGTGTGTACCCTTTGTTTTGTCAGTGCTAATTAAAAATCTAAAAGTCTTGAGGCTAGATAAATGGCTCGGTCATTAGAGCTAATACTTACTTCCCTGGCACATGACCTGAGTTCCTGAGTTTGGTTTACAGTACCCATGGGGGTGGCTTGCAACCTCTTGCAAATAAAGCTTCAAGGAGCCTTCCTGACTCATCTGGCAACTACACCCTTGTACACATGCACGCGCGCATGAGTATGTGCGCGAGCTCATGCGCGCGCGTACACACACACAAACACACATACACATGCGTGCACGCACGCATGCGCGCGCACACACAATTAAAATAAAATAAATCTTTAAAAAAATACCCAAGGGGTACACATATGTATGCCCCCTTCAATTCATTTTTAAGCACGTACTTTGTTATCTAGATTTGACCAAATGACTTCAAAGATCTGCTACTGCGGTAAGTTCTCTTCTATACAAGTTTCCCCTTTCTTTTCCTAAACATGCTCCAACAGCCTTTGCTCTTAATGAAGAACTGCGCTTGTGTAAGTACATAAACCAGAAGCTCAGCGTTAAGGACCCAGAATCTTTTGGTCTTTAGATTCAGTGCTATGCTGTTTGCCTCATGGTCACAGGTGACAAGTCTACACGCCTACATTATGGTTCTCTACCTCGTGAAGTTAGATCGCTTCTGAATGTGTAGTCAAGTTTGGAATCCATGTTTCTGTCTTCTTTTCTCTGGTTGGTCATACCTTGTATAGACCACATCTAGTTGAAAAGGATTCTGGGAGGTGTGCATTTAGAGGTTGTATTGCCACCACTCCCTCCCCACAACAATAAAGCAAACGAGTGTATTTTTAGTGCTAGAGAATGAGAAGACATTGGAAATGGGGGTGCAATGGTGTATGTAAGGATGCCCCATTTTCTGTATTTTCTTAATTTATACACGAAAGTCTCTGTTTATTGTGGATCAACGTCTGTTTTACTCTTGAGTGTGCACATACCACCTAGCTCACGGCTTGGTACCATATTTCTTCACTGATAATTGACTGAATAATGTCCTAGGGGAGGAATAGACACAAAATAATAGAAGACACAGCAGCACAGTATTGTCTTGATATTTAGATCTGCCCTGCTCCATTTAATTAAGGGATTTTTTTAAAAAATTGAGATTATTATATAATTACATGACTCTGACCTTCCCTTTCACCCCTCCAAAACCTGTCATATAGCCTGACTTGTTCTTTTACAAATTTATGGTTTCTTTTTCCATTAATTATTGTTATATACATATATAAATGTATATACATATGTATATATTATACAGATGATCCTAAATATAACCTGTTCAGTCTGTATAATGTTACTTTTGTGAGCTGAGTTTTAAAAATCAAAATCTCTGTAGTAATTTTAATGCTACCAGATCAGTATTTAAGGATTGTGTTTGTTGTACTTTCTTTCAACATAAATTTTGGAGTAATTCATCATCCCTTACCTGCAGAGAAGACCAAATAGACTTTGTAAAATAAATTAGATAAAGGGTCCTTTTCAGCATTGGTGTACAATTCAGAGCATTACATTAAGAATTCCATAACACAGCACAAAAGTTAATGAAATATTTAAAACGTAGGCACTCTAATACACAGAAATACACACAAATCAGGAAGGGGAAGTCAGTCATATTGGAGCTAACTTTAAAAATATTGACTGGGCTGTCTCAAAAAACTAGCAGTTGCTTCATTGTGCTTTATAAGTTAATTACACAGAGTGAAAGTTCAGAGAAACCTTATGTACAGCCGGGGTGGTGTTGAGCCAGGCTGTCTGAAAGCAGCTGAGTAACTGCGCTCTTCGCTCTGTCCTATATTCCTTCTGCTTTAATCTCCCTAGTGACCTTTCCCCCCCCATATTGCAGACTATGAGCTGATATGTGAGACAGTGCTGTGCCTGGTAAATGTGCAGACTCAGCAAAGATACCAACAAAGGACAGATGGGGAAAAATAATTCAGGAAATCTGTTAGCCCCTGCTTCTTTGAAGGGCGAGAGATAGCTTGCTTTGAAGAGTATTCAAAAAAAAATCTCAGTCACATTTTGTCCTTTAGTAGCAATTATTGAAAGATATCTTTTCCCCTTGCATCAATTATTAAACAAAGAGAGCTCCAATGAGAGGCAGCTTATGCTTGCTCACCTCTCTGTAAATTCCTCAACGTATCCTTCTTTCCTTCCTTCCTTCCCGCTTTCCTTCCTTCCCTCCTTCCTTCCTTTCACATGCTGTTAGAGCAGGCAGACATCCACAGAATACCAGTTGCATTTCTGTAAGAGACAGTGTTGGAACTTTGACTTCAGGTCTCTGCTGACAGTTCCGTGAGATAGCAGAGGAGAAATGAACACATGGATGATAGAGTGTGCACTCCTCATAAGGAGACCACGTCATCTCCCTGTTGAAATCCTGCACACTCCCATGGTTCATAGAATTATATCCATCTTCTCAATGATGCCAACACTCTTGCTTGTGCTCTGTTCATCTCAGAACACTCGTCTGTTCTTCCATCAATCCTATCTCTACCAGTGCCTTCCTCCTGTGTCAGTGTCTGTCTAATCATTAGCTCCCCACTCAAAAAGTATTTCCCCAGTCGTTCTTTGATGACCTTCAGCAAATGGATTGGCTATGCAGTCTTCCACTGAGAAGTGCCCTGATTAGCCTCTCTTGTTCACGGGCAGCATGGTACTGTGTGAAGTAATTCCATATGCCATATGGTAGGTTTGGCTTAAAATGGTCTAACACCAAAGACCCACAATGGCAGAAAGGCCATCTGCTTGTCATGGGACATTGTACACAGTGTTTAAGAACTTTACATGAAACAACGGCTGGTTATCCATCTCGTGCTTCCCTACCTCATTTTTTTTTAAGTGAGTTTTATTAGAAAGGGAAGGATGGAGAAAAAAAGAGAAAAGAGGTAAAGAGACACAGACACAGAAGAGGGAGCGTCTTTATTGTTGTTGTTTGACAGTTTCATGCACATATCCAATGTGTTTTGATCATTCCACCCCTACTCCTTCTGCTCCAACTCTTAACCCCTCCTACGTTCCTCTCCTAACTTCCTGTGCTCTGTTTATATCTCTTAACCCACAAGTCCACTCACTGGTGGAAGTGTGTGCATTTGCATAGGACTGGGAGCACTGTGGCCTCGTAGGGGCTGAATCATTGAGAAAACTGACTCTCCCTCTCCCAGCACTCATCAGTTTTCAATTGCTCCTCAGTTAGAGATGAGACTTCGTGACTACCTGCACCCTCTCTGCTGGGATTTTGTCTGGCTGGATCTTGCACAGGCCCTCTGCATGCTGTCACAACCTTGTGCATTCATATGTATAAATGTACTACTGATCTAGTTAAAACTAGATCTTCAGGTTCAGTGTTTTCCGAGACAAGGACTGTCAATGAAACTGGATGTCACAGTTTTGGCTGGAGATTGTCAATGTGTACCTCCATGCTGGGCTTTTATGTGCTCACTGGGGAAACAAACTCAGGTCCTCATGTTTGCATAGCAACCACGTTTACTCAAAGAGTCATCTTACTCTCTCCAAGAAACACCTCCTGAATGTGCACACACAGAAGAATTTGCAGACCCGACCTGCTGATGAGTAAGACAGACTTACTCAGGGTAGAGCCGGGATTGGTGGAAGAGAAGCTCAGAAACAAATATGATTCTTAGAATATGACCATCCATCCTGCTTTCCTAGCCTTTGATATGTCACCCTCTTCATTCTAAAGGGGCTTCTCCATCATGTCTCAAGGAAATCTGTACATCACACTTTGTTGCTCTTTGTTGCTTGACATCTTATAATGGCAAATGCTATTTCACCAAATATTCTATGTGGCTTTTAAAATAACTTTGCAAAGGAAGTGACATCTCTAAGGTGTGCACAGGGCCCGCAGTTACCAGGCCAATGTTTTTTTCCCACTCAGGGCCATCTCCTGAACAAACAGCTAGGGAAATGAATATTGAAGAGGATACAGAGGGCAACAGAGGTTGTGCCATCTGCCTAATGAGATTTTTTACACTGATAATAAAAACAGTTAAACAGGATTGGGATAAAACGTCTCATGGCCAGGTGCCTGATTACACTCTTTACACAAATGAAACTATTTAATCCTTACATTTATCACGACTGTAGGTTCCATATTGTTACTACCAGAATTAGGGACTTACTTTGGTGTGGCCAGAGGAATTAATCTCATTTTAGTGATCTGGACATGCTCCTGTGAGCACAGGTGGCTCTTGTGAAGAAAGTGGAGAAGTCTGGGTACAGTTCATGGGAGACAGGTCAAGTCACCTTGTGCCCATTAGAATCATGAGCGATGTTTTCAAGGCAGACTCCACTAAGCTCTTCGGAGTTTAACCACTTTTGCTTCTCCATGAAGCTCTTAGGAAAGCAATTTCAGAGGAAAGAACATTATCTGTGCATCCATTCTCATTAGACAATGCTCTTTCAAGTAATGTCAGAGAAACAGTCTCACAGAAACCAGACATGATGACTGACTGTAGCGTTACCCTTTACTGGGGATATTAAAACATGGTAGAGTCTTAGTAGGCTTACAAAATTTTTCTTGCAAAGTAAGTGTTATAAATGCCATCTTGCTTTAGAGGCAAGTAATTTAGTAATATACTAAGTGATTCTATTCATATTTGCTAACGATAACTTTGGAGGTCTTTCAATATGCCTGGGTTCAGATGTATTTCTTGTATTTATCTTTTCTGAAGGTCTTATTATAGGTTAATCAGCTATTATTTCAATATAATTGAAAAAAGTAGTTAGTTATCCACTGAAAGATGCAAGGCATTGATGTTCTTGCTTTCAGGTCATTAGAAACTCTTTCCCATGGTTCTTTGGAAGATGTTTTGTAATGTAGGTAATTTTCCTGGGACTTAAAGTCACAGATTTAGCAGCAAACCTGGATAGTAACGGGCACACATAAGTGTTTGTTGTTGGATTGTTGTATATGAATTGTTTTGTTTTTGTTTTTAGAAAATTGAGTCTGAGAAGAGAATTGAGGTGTAAATGTCACCATAAAATAGTGAGGGCATGCATAAAATTTACAAAGAATTAATAAAAAACACTATATCAAAAATTCAATGAATTTGTATCGCTATATAAGAACTGTTGAACATCTCAGCATTCCCAGCCACCTCTTATGCACCTTATATAGATGTTTGTATAGATGATGATCTGGCACAACTGAATGACTCTCTTAAAGATCTCTTGTGTAGTTGCTATTAGGTGCGGACTTTAATGGGCAAGTCTACATTTTTGTGTAGACGGAAGGTTCTGTCCCTCCTGGTCCCTCAATAGCCTTTCATTCCCAAATAAACATTCAGAGGCTTATATTAATTATTAACTGTTTGGTCTCCCCATCAATCATGACCCTTTGGCTAACTCTGTCAAGCGTGGTTGGTTGGTTGATTGGTTTTTCAACAAGAGCACAAGCTTACTGTCTGGTTCTACACTACTTTCCAGAATGACTGCATGTTTTCTGTCCTAGTGCTAGGTTTGAATACCTTTTCAAATCTCCTTCAACCCTTTAGTTAGAGGATGGAAGTAGGAACCACCTCTGACCAGGGTGTGTGTACACTGAAATCAAGGCTTTGTAGGTTCTATGTCCTTTAATAAGATAGAACCAGAACACAGCTCTGGACATACCTGCATGTGAAAATCCCTAAACATATGTCTACACACACTCACCCATGTCATAGTAACTAATGCTACATTCAGCTCATAATCTAAACCCAGGCTGTAGAGATCAGCCTACTGTCTTTCACTGTGGCCTGTAGCTTCCTAGTCTACCCAGAAAAAACCTGGTTTCCATTCATGTCATCATTCGGTTTCAGATGTGCACAGTGATTCCCTGGGCATTTCTCCTATCCCTGTGGGAAGTAAGTGATCTTGTTGCTTATGTACAGTGTCTTTTGTCTTTTATCTTACAGACTCTACTCATTTCCAAAGTTGCTTAAGTCAGCACTTTTAATCCCAAACCCTTCCACCAGTTTGCTTCATATATTTTTAATATACTTAGGTTCTTTCTTTACAGTCAATATTCCACCCTGAGATCCTATGAGATCTTACATGCTTTATTTTCAAATTTCATATCTTTAGGCTTGTACTGTGTGCTGTAAGTGTCTTGCATCCATCAGTGTGACAGCATATAGAACAATTTTGCTTTCTAAAAGGAAAATCCAGCTGTGTTTCACATCTTTCGTATGGGCTTCCTGTAATCCAAGGGAACTACTTGTCTACCCCTGCCCTGCATAGTTTTGCCTATTCCAGGGAATCATACAAATGGGATTACACAGTTCACAGTTTTCCCAAGTTTGTTGGTTTATGAATTTTGAAAGTAAAACATAAAGAATCAGGAATATATCAAGAAAAAGCTATATAAAGGTATTTTAAGCAATGGAAGAAATAGAGATTCAAAGACAGTGACATGACAGCCAAATATACATGCATGGAAGTGTCACATAATAAGGGAACTGGGTCCTGCACTGGAAAAGGGACAGATCAATATAGAAGATTGGAAAGATGAGGAATAGATCCACATGTTAAGGTGGATTGATTTTTCAAAAGACTCCATGGCAATTAGGTGAAGACAGAATGGTCTGGTCAAAGAAAATGTGTAATATATAAAATGACCTGGTTCTCAACTATATTCAATATTTTACACAAACATTAACTCTAAGTAGATTATAGGCTTGAGTGTAAAAGCCCAAATCAAACTACTTCTACAGGAATAAAAAAAGAATAAGAAATCATAGCTACATTTTCCAGACCTTGAATTAAGCACAAATTTCTTGGCCATAATTCAGAAGCAGAACCCATAAGATAATTTAAAAATTGGATAGAGTTCACCAGAATTAACGCTTGTATTCTTTCCAGAAGACAAAGCAATCAATAAAGCATCAGAGGACATACCTAGAGGACCCACAACTGAGAAGGACTTCTATGCCGAATGTTTGAAGGACTCTCAAAATCCAATCATAAAAGAGTGAACATCTCAACTGCAAAACAGACCAAGTGCTTGAACAGACATTTTACAGAAGAAGATACAAGAACTTGAGCTTGTCCAGCTGCTTGGCATTGTCAGTAATCAGCAAACTGCAAATTAAATCCATGGTGAGATGTTACTCTACAACTAATGCTGCAGGAGAAAAGGAAACAAACAAACACACAAAAATACCCAACCTCAAACCTTGCCAGCTTCCAAGGCATGGGGCAGCTAGAGGCTCACTGGTTGCTCGTGGGGATATTAGGTGGCAGAGAGACATTAACTTTGAACAATACTTTCACGGCTTGTCTGTGTTAAATATGTGACCCAGTCATTCCTTTCCTGGGGCTTTGTTGAAGTGAACTGAATACACCTGTTCAGAAATGTTGACACCTATGAAAGACTTACTTGCATTCTTTAGATGTGCTCACTGTTGTCCACTTGGAATGTGTGGGAAACCATCCTCTATGCAGTGCAGCTGCTCAGTAATGAGAGGAGCACGTTTTGACACATGCAGAACTTTGAACATTGTTTGCTGGGTAAAGTGAAGGAAGCCAGGCTTGAAGAATGTGCTGGATGATTCTACATAGTGCATTTCCATACAAGAAAGAACTACAGGGGTGGAAAGCAATTGTTGGGGGATGTACATACATACATACATACATACATACATACATACATACATATTTTCTCTTATTGGTTGATGAATAAAACTCTGTTTGTCCAATAGAGACAGGAAGATAGGCAGGGATTGGAGATGAAGAGAATGCTAGGGAATTAGAGGCACTGCAGCCAGACACCATGTAGCTGCCAAAGGAGTAACAGGTCCAGGCATTCTCTGGTAAGTCAAAATTTATAGAAATGGGTTAATCATTAAGACAGAGCTAGCCAATAAGAAGCCCTGGCCATTGGCTAACAGTTTTATAACTAATATAAGATCTGTGTGCTTATTTGGGGCTGAGGGCAGTGGGACCTAGGCAGGACAAGAAGAAATTTCAGCAACAGAAAGCAGATGGTGGCTGCAAGCATGGCTGATGACTAAGGCAAATGAGAACAAGGGAGTATGCAGGTGATGGAGGTTTCTTTGTTTTTCTGTGTGTGTGCGTGCATGCATGCGTGTGTGTGTGAGGAGAGACAGAGAGACAGAGAGAGAATGTGTGTGAGTGTGTGTGTGTATGTATGTGACTATGTGTTCCTGTGAATGTGTGTGGTTATGTGTGTGTGTGTGTGTGTGTGTGTGTGTGTGTGTGTGTGTTCATGTGAAGATCCAAGGATGATGTCAAGAATCATCCTCTCAATCTCACTTTTCCATTGAGATAGTATCAATTAAACGCAGAGTTTGCCCATATGGGTAGTTTGTTAGCAAGCTTGCCTTGGGGATCCCTCCTCTGCTTTCCTAGGCTGGAATGGTAGGCAGGCCGCCATGCCCAGATGACATTTATGAGTTTATAGTGATATGAACTCTAGTCTTTATGCTTTCAGGACAAGTGCTGTTCTTGTTACATTTTCTTGTTGACTTGGCACCTCCTATACTGTCAACATAGCCTAGAGTCACCCAGGAAGAAGGAGCCTTAAGTGATGAAGTGTGTAAATCAGATTGGCCAGTAGCCATATGTAATGACTTACTGGTGGTTGGGAATTGATATGGGATGTCCAGGCCCATTGTAAACAACATCACCTCTGGACAAGTGAATGTGGACTATGTAAGAAAACTAGATGAGCATACACCAGACAAGAAATCAATAAGCAGTATTTTCATGGTCTCTGCTCCGGCCCTTGCTTGAGTAGCCACCCTGACTTCCCCCTGTAGACTGTGATCTACAACTTCCCACCCGAAGCTGCCTTTGGTCATGGTGTTTGACACAGCAACACAGAGAAAGCTGGAGGAAGCCTCAACCACTGAGTCTTTCCTCATCCTCCAAAGGGACTTTATTGTGTCATGACTGCAGTGGTGGCAGGCAGTGTGGTCAAAATGTAGAGACTACCTTCTGTAACTCTGCCTCTTTATGTACGGCTCAAAAGTCAACCAACAGGAGCTGGGAAGACGTGCTTGGTGATCAGGAGAACAGAACTACTGACTTTGTATAGGAGGGGTTCAGTTTCCAGTACCCGCATGGTACCACAGTTTCAGGGAACCACTGAACCCACTGCCCTCTTCTAGCCTCGATGGGAACTGGAGACACCGGAACACAGACATACACACCCATGTATAATAAAGGCAAGTAAGTATTAAATAAATATAAATAAAGGGAAGTGTCAGCAAAGCGCTGTATGGGGCCAACATGGCTCTAGTCATTAGTGTCCAGTTATAAAAGCT
Source organism: Cricetiscus sungorus (assembly GCA_030556225.1). Taxonomy (NCBI): domain Eukaryota; kingdom Metazoa; phylum Chordata; class Mammalia; order Rodentia; family Cricetidae; genus Cricetiscus; species Cricetiscus sungorus. The sequence goes on from JANBXA010000429.1 coordinate 7,345,740, forward strand.
TTGTTAACTACATTTCCAGACTTCACCCTGTGAGTCTGGCATGGGATGCAGTATGTCTCTTGGGAAAAAGACAACATGTAGGTTGGTAGTCCTAGAAGCCTAGATATTTTGCAAGTCACCCCAAATCCTCTCTTCTGGAATTCTCAATTTAACTTGGGGCCCCTCATGTCAGAAATCTTTACTCTGTAGCTTTCCACCATTCTGACAATTTTCTGTCTTCAGCATTCAAGTCTGGACTTTCCACCAAGGAGCCCTGCCAATGACTGGGTACTGAATGATCTCTGACACTCCTAGCTATATCCACAGCTCAAGTAATGTTTTCTATTGAGTTTCAAAAATGCCAAGTGCCCTTAAAACTCATAGAGGTTCTCCCAACTGTTCATAGAGCTGTCTCCCAACTATAGGTGTGTGTGTGTGTGTGTGTGTGTGTGTGTGTGTGTGTGTGTGTGTGTGTGTGCACTCATGCCCGCGTGCATGTGCACACACAGCATTCTGCCAGCCATGGATAGAGTGATGACACACAGGCCAGCAGCTACCACTTGAGAGGTAAATGTCATGTTAGCAGCCTCTTTACCGCCAGCTTCTTTGATGCATGTAGTATATTGTCATTTACTGGGGACACACTTTTTGCCTCCAGCATTGCCTCGGTGCTAGGATCTTGGTGGTATTTTATCAAAGGGGGCTGCTTGGACATCTGGACCCCCAAGACTGTGTATATTTGAGATAAGCACCCAGGAAGGTTCCAACCCTTCTGCCAGATGCCAGTTCTGGCCCAAATGGTTAAATGGATGGGTAGCATAATGGTTATTCATGTCCTTACCTGTACTAAACTCCCACAATCCTAGGAATTGGTTAAAACCAGAAACTCCAATAGAGGCTAAAGGAAGAGAGCAGAGTTTCTTCCCTACACACTAAGATGGTGTGTGAGCAGGTGTGAGAAGGTAAGAAGGAAAGCTTTACTAATGCCTGCATTCTAACAGTGAATTCAAAGAGTTAATTTGAAACAGCTCTCCATCTTCATGCGCCTTCATTTTCAGGGAATTTAAGACAGCTTCTCGTGTCCTTTCATTGAACATTGGCACACCCCAGCGTGCCTTGTGCCCCCATGCATGGAAAGAAACCCCTCAGGTTCTCCTATCTTAAGCAAGGTCAGTAGGTCATAGATATTGTCTACAGATAGCGTGCAATTGTGTCCGGGCTTCACCATGACTGAACCACAGTGATGGAATGGAAATCATGGCAGAAACAAAGCCACAAAGTCCACTTACAGGAGGGCAGAAGTGCCCAGGCACAGCACACAGAGAAGCATCCAACACTGCCACTGTGTCGCATCCAACACTCCCACTGTGTCGCATCCAACACTGCCACTGTGTCCAGTCTGCACCGGTTATTTCAGTTCCCAGGTCCCCAAGCTGTGACCAGCACCGACTGGACAATGAGGTCACAAGTGTGTGTGTTTCTTCTCCTGTCAATGTCACAGTTCCATTTCATCAGACTCAAGGCAGGGTGACATTGTCCAAAGCCTTCCTCTATTGCTTGTTATCCGGGAAGATGATATAGGTGAAGGGCGGAAATAAAGGGATTCGTAGTTGAAAGAAGCTGAATAATGTGTGTCTTCTCAGAGGAACGGCAGAGGAAGACTACTGGAGAGGACAGCAAAGGAGAGCAGCTGTGGCCTCCAGTCTTACCTGTTACTGACTAGTCCTGTGAACTTGACCTGGCAGGTATACTTCAGGATCTTCCCTTGCCGGTTTGGGAGCATTGTCTTGGCTTACTGAGTACGTCATCAGTGAGAATATGGGCAGGAGACAACACGAGCATTTGTTTACTGGATGTTGAGCCCTGACTTCCATTCCCAATAAGAACCTGGTTTTATCTGAGAGGGAATATGTTCCCTTTCCGTCTGGGAGAGGGGACGGTATATCCTGATGACTATGTCCTTTTATCCCAGCCAAAGAGAGGTCTCGAAGCCCATCATTATCTGTGTCTCACATTTCTACAAATAATCTGTCCTGGTGGGGAAGTCAAAGGGGCAGTAAGCAGCTCGAAGGCACCTGCAGTCAGGAAGCAAAGTGTGATGATGGTAACTGCATGCTCTCTTCTTCCTCTTTATGAGCTCAGGACCCAAGCCCAGGGGATGGTGTTGCCTGTTTTCAGTGTGGCTCCTCCCACATTAACCAGCCTTATTAACATAACCCTTTGTAGGTTTGCCCTGAGAATTGTATCCTTGACAACTCCAAATCCTGTCAGTTAGACAATCAACACCAACTATGACATCTTCCTGTCTTCCCTAGGTCACAGGCAACACGGCTTTATTTATTCCTTGTACATTGTATCTTCACTGGCTTTCTTATATTATTACACATATTTCATAATAATTATGAACATACAATCCCTATCAGCTCATCTTGATTTAGTCTCAACTCGGCCGTGGCCACTTAATAGCAGTGATGGGATCTTAGGCAACTTGTCTCACTTGAGTCATCCTGTCTGTAAAATGGAATAGCAATAAAGTCTATGTTGTATTAAATGAGAGCATGTATACATGCTGCTTAATATCCTGCCTAGACACAAGATTGCTCTGCCCTCAGCGAAGGTGAGGCAGTGGCAGGTCCTAACAGACACTTAGAAACCAGCATTAGACATGGAACCATAGATGCACAGACTTCTGTGTACAGGCAGAGGTTTGATTTGCTTGTTAAAAAAAATAGTATTCTATTTGGTTTATTTTGTTTCAGAAGTTGTTAACTATGACTCACTATGTGGTTTAGACAGGATGGTATTTAATTAAATTTGAAACAAGGAGATACTGTCTTTCTTAAAAGAGAATTCAAATAAAGAGAAAGGGAAGTCACAACAAATAATTACAAATTAATTATACTTTATTTGACAACTAACTCTTGCAAAAACATTTCCACAAAGCCAGAAAGTAAGATAAATTAAAAGAAAAAGTGGTTATAATGGAGAAAAATATTTATGAGGTGAAGCTTATGTAGAAATACATATTTAGAGAATTTACTACCCCTTCTTCTTTCCCCAAGCCCTCTATCCTGTAGGGTTTGTTGTTGTTGTTGTTGTTTGTTTGTTTGTTTTGTTTTTGTTTTTGTTTTTCTCATTGCTCTTTGGAGGCCTGCTACTTAGCCCCCGAATAAATAAATACAGAGTCTTGTTCTTGCTTATGACTGTCCTGCCTTAGCTTGACTTATTTCTAGACAGATTTCTTAACAATTATCCCATTTTCCTTTTGCCTCTGGGTTTTTATCTTTCTCATTTTATATATTTTTCTTTACTTCTTAGTCCATGGCTTTCTGTGTACCTCGGTGGCTGCCTCCTAATTTCCTCCTCTTCTTCTTTTCTCATTCCTTGATCTTCTCTTTCTGAGTTTGTCTTCCTGTTTATTTTCTCCACCTGCCAGCCTGCCTATCTGTTCTCCTGCCTAGATACTGACCATTCAACTCTTTATTAGACCAATCAGGTGTTTTAGATAGGCAAAGCAACACAGCTTCACAGAGTTAAACAAACACAACATAAAAAGTTTACAACACACCTTTACATCATTAAACAAATATTCCACAGCAAAACACATCTTGCAATAATATTTCACAACACCCTCCCTCTTTCTCCTCCCTCCCCCTCCTTCATTCCCCACTTTCCTGCTTCCCTATTTCCCTCTCCCCTCCTCTTCTCTTCTTTGTTCTTATATTCCCTCCCTTCCTCCCTCTCTCCCCTTTCTTTTTCCCCACTTTCATGCTTCATTCTTTCCCTCTCTCCATCTCTCATCTCTGCCTTTTTCTCTTTTCTCCTTCTTTCCCTCCCCTTCTTCCCTTTGTTTCATGTCATCAAACATATGAAAAGAAAGTGGCTGATTGTCACGTCATAATGCAGCAAGACAATGGGGCATTGCCATTGTAGGTTGATGAGCTAAGAACTAGGCAGAACACAAGAATTTTAAAGTTTTCAAATTGGTAACCTTGATGTTGCCAACAGTGGCTTCTGACAGGTCTGGCTCAGCTGCTATTCATAGCCTGATCTTTATATTTGCTCAGAGATGTTCACTTTCTCTTTCTCAGGGTACCCATATTACCCCACACGGCTGGCCATTGCCTGCACCTCTAACCTTGTCATATTTATAGTTGTTGTTCACTTCCCAGAGGATACAGTAGGTTGTGTTGTTCTAACAAATTACTTGGCCATCTCAGTTGCTTTATCCAAGGGACACCAAGTTCTTGTGTATCATTCCTTCTCAGATGGGAAGCTCTCAGATATTTGTTCCCTGTCTGATGAATGAATTGTCCTGAAAAAAGGCTGTTCATGTTCAGTCTCACAAGAAAAGGGAGTTTGGCAAATTAGAAAAATCTTTCCATTTCTCCATGGAGAACACACACTTCACTGGGCAAGAGTTAGGTGCAAGAAATGTGTTTTTGTGGGTGCTAGAAAAGAATGGAGAAGTGGGTCCAGATGAGAGCCCCATCTGCTATATGCTCTCACCCCATGGACTTCTTTCTGTTCTTACACCAGTCCATGTTCACTCTGGCTTGGGATCTTCTCACTCCTCTTCTGAAGTAAAAAGAGTGGAGAGTTTCCCACACAGAAAGGGCATGCCTGGCAAGGTTCTAAACTGGAAAGGCGCTCTCATCATCCATGCTTTTTAAAGGTATTTTATCACTCTTGGTAAGGTCACCTCCTTAGAGGGATCTTCCCAGTTAAAGCAAGCCACCTACCCTTTATTTTGAAGCAGAGCATTTACTACTATCCAACAGTATTTTATCTTAAGGTTCATTATTTTTTATCTTCTCCTATCCCTTGGAACAAAAACTATGAAATGAAAAATTTATCACGATTGGTTTGTTGTGGGTTTACTTCATGTTTTAGTTTTTGCTGATACTTCAGTACTAAGAATGATCCTGGACAAAATGCACAGTCAATAAATATTCATTAATATAAATGAATAAACTGGGAGATATGAAAAACAAGACATTTCATGTAGAATGGTGAATCTGTACATGTGAGGAAAGAAAAATCTGACTTTTCATTCAAAATATAAATTCCACCCCAGTACTGTTTATGGATAAGACATTTGAAAACTCCTGTGTTGTAGGAAGGTCCCCAAGCCACATCATTACTTCCAGGGTGCTGTAACTAAATATGTGCTGTGGTACAGACATCTGCTACAATGTTATCACTGTAACAGCATGAACTATACGTTGCTAATATTACCACTTTGGGAATCAAGAGCTGATGACTCAGACAGATTTGTCCCTGGTCACATTGTGAGTGACTCAAATCACAGTGTCATGCTCTAAACTCAAATGATTTAGCAGCTCCAAAGGAAAACTTAGTCTTTGTTCTTTCTTTGGTTGCCAGGGTTTTTCTTCCTTTATGTCATGAGATGGAACAGCTCCCCTAATAATATTTCTCCCTGTATAAGAAAGCCTCTCCTGCTATTCCTGCTATTCCTGCTCCTCAAAAAAGAGAAGAAATTCTGTATAATGACAATATATCCATACTGTACTCTTATAGGAATCATCTTTTTGATGTAGAGAGGGCTGGTCACAATTTCTTCAAGTATGATACCAGACTATATATATAAAGGCTGTCTTTACATGAGCTGCCCAGTGTGGTAGATGACAATACTCTAGTATTATTGACTGGTACATGCCAGGCTCCAACTTTTGCAGTCTGTTTGAGCTAGTTCATTTAGCAAGTGAGTGTTCCTAACAAGTTCCATTGAACTTTATCTAAGATCTTAGACTTTATGAAAAACAACCTGTTCTCTCATCTTTTACTGTTTTGCTTACAGGATACTATGCACTCAATGCTATTAATTACAAAGGAAGAGAGTGCACAGCTGGCTCCGTGGCTAAGAGCACTTCATGCTTTCATAGGACCAAGGCTCAGTTCTACCATCCCTATATTGGCTCAAAACTATCTGTAACTTCAGTTCCTGGAGAGCTGATGGGCTCTTTGGGCTCCAGTGGGCTGTGCAAGCATATGATGTTCAGACATACATATATAAAAACTCCCATACACATGAAAAAATTTGAAATAAAATCCATCACACAGGAAGGAAGGACAAAGTTTTCTCAGGAAAGATGGGTCCTTTATGGTAGAAAGATTCAATCCCATTAGGAATAAAAAGTATGTAAAATAAACAGCAGTATCCTTGATTTAGTAAGAGAAAGGGGCAATCAACCTTCTCCTGTACTTGCTAGTGCTATTGGCTATGGGAAGAAATAAGTAAATACTTCCATACACTAGTGACAACAAAACCAGTTCAATCCTGGTTGTGGGTAAACAGGCACTCGTATTTGAAAGCCCACACTAAAGATGCTTCCATTCAGCCTGCAATCCCACTTCCAGAGAACAGACGAACAAATCATAGGAGAGCAGTGAACTTGTTTCCAGGATGTCTGTTACAGTTTGGGGTGCTTATAACCAACAGTGGTAATTTAAATACAAAGCACAATATAACAGCTCGATATGTAATCCACTTACAGAATGCTCATTGAAGCCATTGCAATTCCTTTACTTCCTCTGCCTCTTTGTGCTCTCTGTATTTCCAATAATATTTTTATATGGTGAAAAAACACAATAAAGTCCATTTTTATTTTTTGTGTGAATTCCTTGAGATGTTCATAAAATGTATTTTATTCATATTCACCCCCAACTCCTCCCAGATCCACCTATTACCCAGCTTTGTGTCATATATACTTTTAACCCATTGGCTTTAACTTGGACTTCCTACACTATTCTTTTGACTGTGTGGCCTTCTATGGGATCATGGGAGGCTGACTCAATATCTCTCAGCAGCTATTAATTGCTATGTTCCATTTTAAAATGAATGTAGTCAGGGTATGCAGTGGAAGTGTTTGCATCGGAGGAGGAAAATGCAACTATTCTTTACATTGTAAAAGGATAATTTACTATTTAATCTTTCTATAAAGACAGAGGTGTGCATTTTACATCCTTCCTAGTGTCTTTCTGACCCTTTGACTTAACTGGAAGCACACACAGCCTGATTTAAGGTCTTTAGCGGGTTTGTCTGGGTCCTTTGCGCCTCACCACCTGATGGGAGATTTATTCTGTAAATATGTTTCTCATACTGGTTAATGAATAAAGCACTGTTGGGCCAATGGGAAAGCAAGATAGGTGGGGCTAGGAGACAAGGAGGAAAGAGGAAGTAGTTAGGAGGAGTCAGCATGGAGAGTGTGGAGAAAGCAAGATACCGGCCTGCCGTGCTCGGATAAGATGACCACGTGGAAATACTTAGGTAAGTAGAAATGGGTTAATAATTAAGACAGAGCTAGATGATAAATAATGATAGTAACTGGACAACAGGATTGCATCAAATACAGAGTCTCTAAGTGTTATTGGGGGCTGGCATGGCAGGGGGCAGCAGGACCAAACTGGCAGCAGAGGAAAAACCTGCTCATAACAACCAGCCTCTTTTTATTTTTCAAAAGTGTTTTCTTCTCTGTCATGTTGTCTTTTTGGCCTAGTGGAGGTGTCGTGAAATAGACAATTCAATCCCAGTTAGCTACATTGGCAGCCTCCTACAAACCCCTGTCCCCTTACCTTTCCCTGGCCCCAGCTGCAAGTCCCTCAATGGATCTTACCACAAATACTGTTCTAGATTCTGTAGGCGCACTCTCCTAAGTTCTTTATTGTTTCTTTTCAGTGAAATACAAACTCCTGGTAGTAACACATATGTTCTTCCTTCCTCATCTCAGACCATCCCATCCCTGCATCCCATACAATAACTCTTCAAGAAAGCTGCATATGGGAATTAATACAGAACAAAGAGTGGCGGCCAAGCCAGACAGCAAGCTGAAGGCAACACTGAAGACTTTGCTCAGTTCATGGCTTCAGGAGAGGAATATTTGAGTCCTCAGTCCTCAGCTGTCTAGCTCAGAGCTAATGCAGAGCAGGGAATAACAGTAAGAGAACATGATGGGGGCTGTGGGCAGAGCAGCTGGCTGGGGCACTGTTGCTGCTCCAGAAAATCCCTTTGGAGACTGATTGAGATGTTCAAATTACAGCACCCAAATCTCCAAGAGGGACTCTGAACGGACTCTAACTAAACCCCCTCGGAGCCTTGAGTAGCTCCTGCTAGGATTTAAGATTGGCAGCTGATGCCCCACCCTGGAAATAGAGACCATTTGGAAATGCACAAGAAGGTGTCTCCATCATCAGAAGAAAGGGAAGGCTGATAATCTGTGTCCCCAGGAGGCACTGCTTTCATGTGGCTTCAAGTCTGTCACCATTATTCTGAGTGTCAAAAAGGGTAATATTGGTGGAGATGACGGATGCTCAGAGCCTTAAATAAGTTTATGTAAATTCAGATGGGTTTGCACTCACCAGTGCCCCTTACTTTAATCAAAGAGCTTACCTTGACAAAGAACAATAAATGGAACACTAATTAAGAAATTTTCCAATTATTTTCCTTTGTGGAGGATACAAACAACGGAAGGGTTCTAGCCCTGACAAGATCAATTGTATTCCAAACAAGGCTGATTCCTCTAGGGACACTAGCTCAGCTTCCTATCTGGCTATTGAAAGCATTCCCAAATTTTCTCAGGGGTTCTGTTTGTCTTCTTCCTCCCCGTTTAATATGTGATTACCAGCCTTATGGGAAATGGGCCATTCTAGTCATCAAATAGCTCAGTCCTTGACTGCCCAGGTGTACCTACCTGATTAACGGACTCAGCCATGCTCCTTTATTCATGGGTACAGAACCTATCTTATTGGGGAAAGGTTTAGCCCTGCATTTTAGTAGCATGGAGATTGGGGTTTTCCATTCAGCCAGTCTTCTAACAGAGCAGAGGAAAATTGTAGAGAAGACGTAGAAACTCAGTGCTATTCCAAAGTGTGTGTTGAATGTGTGTACATGTGTCACCTGGACACTGGCTCTCATTATTTACACTGATCTCAATCTTATCTCTCTCTTGTGGTGTGCAAATGATAGTCCTAAAGTCTTAAACTTGGTTAAACCAAGGTTGATTTTTTTAAAAAATTCTTTTGGTTTAGTGTGTGTGTGTGTGTGTGTGTGTGTGTACTAGGATTGGGGCATGGGGTGTGTGCATGACACAGTACTTAAGTTTGAGGTCAGGTCAAGGGGCTCTCTTTCTTTCACCAAGTTCAATTGTTAAGGCTTGGTGATAAGCACCTTTACCTGCTACTTTGTCTTCCTGGGCCTTAGAGACATGGGGTCTAATGCTGAGGAGTGAGTTCTTTGATCCTTCCACAAAATACAAATCAGGTATTTCATATGGTGTTCAGCCAGAGACACAGGAAATGTTCCCTACTGAAGTGGCATTGCCAATTAAATTTTGATCATATCTGATTCTTCTACATGGGGTAAATAGAACTTAGGTCTCCTTCTCCCCTCAAAACACACACACACACACACACACACACACACACACACACACACACACACAGAGAGAGAGAGAGAGAGAGAGAGAGAGAGACAGAGACAGAGACAGAGACAGAGATAGAGAGTCCGAGAGAGACAGAGAGATTCAGCATAATTTATGGTTTTGAAAATTAATTTCCAAGAAAAAGCCATTTTCCTCCCTTTAAAATAATATCCAAAGGTACATTGCTTATTTTAAAGCACAAGTGGGAGGCTGGAGAAAGCTCAGCCTTAAGAATATGAATAGATAGAAAGGAGTTGACATCTCTGAGAAAGATAATGGGTAGAAAAGCAATAAAGACCCTTTGCTTATTGTCACTAAACTTTGCCATCCTCAACTCTAGCCACTCTACAAGATGCAGAATATAACCATGCCCATAAAGTTAATTTTACTTCCCAAAGTGGAGACATGCTGAGCTTAGGATACCATAGACTTGTTTGGCTGGAGATGAGGAAGCCAAAACAAAACAAAAACCCCTGCATCTTCTGAGAGAGGGTTTGCTGAATCGCCCCCTCTAAGCCAACACTTAGGGCAGTCCTCTGATCTCCAGGATCCTGTATGTCATCACTTAGGGCAGTCCTGTGACCTCCATCATCACTTAGGGCAGTCCTCTGACCTCCAGTACCCTGTACACCATCACTTAGGGCAGTCCTCTGACCTCCATCATCACTTAGGGCAGTCCTCTGACCTCCATCATCACTTAGGGCAGTCCTCTGACCTCCAGTACCCTGTACACCATCACTTAGGGCAGTCCTCTGACCTCCATCATCACTTAGGGCAGTCCTCTGACCTCCATCATCACTTAGGGCAGTCCTCTGATTCCAGGACCCTGTACATCATCACTTAGGGCAGTCCTCTGACCTCCATCATCACTTAGGGCAGTCCTCTGACCTCCATCATCACTTAGGGCAGTCCTCTGATTCCAGGACCCTGTACATCATCACTTAGGGCAGTCCTCTGACCTCCATCATCACTTAGGGCAGTCCTCTGATTCCAGGACCCTGACCTACATCATCACTTAGGGCAGTCCTCTGACCTCCATCATCACTTAGGGCAGTCCTCTGACCTCCATCATCACTTAGGGCAGTCCTCTGATTCCAGCACCCTGTACATCATCACTTAGGGCAGTCCTCTGACCTCCATCATCACTTAGGGCAGTCCTCTGATTCCAGCACCCTGTACACCATCACTTAGGGCAGTCCTCTGACCTCGTGGTAACTATTATTCAGAAAATAATCCTCAATATCTAAGAGGCTGGAGCTGTGACTCAGCAGTTCAGGGGGCTTTTTACTTTTCTGGAGGACCTGGATTTGGTCCCAGCACCCACACGATGGCTCATAACCATCTATAACTCCAGTTTCCAGAGGATCTGATGCTCTCTTCTGACCTCTGGGGGCACTGCACAAATGTGGTGCATAGTCATTCTTGAAGACAAGCACACAGGTAAAATGAAAAACAAAACAAAACAAACAAACAAACAAAAAACTTCTTTACAAACTCCTGTTTGGGCCAGGCTGTGGTGGATCATGCCTTTAATGCCAGCACTGGGGAGGCAGAGGTAGGTGGATCTCTGTGAGTTCAAGGCCGGCCTGGTCTACAAACTTACACAGAGAAACCCTAAAGAACAAAACCAAAGAAATTGTTTAGCTACCAGTAGAACCCTATGCTTTTTCAGTTATGATCATTAAGCAAAAATGCACCATGTAAACATCTTGACCTTATCTATAAAGAAAAGAAACTATTAGTAGACTCATATGGTATTAGGGCTCTAATACAACTCAGGAGAGATGTTTTTAAGAGAGTGCTTAATTTGCTAATGGAAATCAAGAGACCTGAACAAAATTATTTTAGATTCTTCCAATTTGCCCACTGAGTGCCTTGATAAATGGGATGCAATTCTGATGGGAGGCTGGGTGTGCGTAAACTCATGCCAAGGCCACTCTGTCTCTCAACTGTTGGTGGCAACTCAGAATAGAGCAGTGGCCAGCTGCAATGCACCAGTGACCACATTTCTTCTGCAACAGGGTAGGTGCCGGCAACACAGTGGGCCAGTAAGAATTTCAAATCAGCCTTAGCCCGGATTCCCATGATACAAGGCAGTTAACACGGCATCTTTCCAAGGTGACTTTCAGAATCAGCTCTGGAGTCAAATACAGGCAAATCCATGAGAGCTTGTTTAAGCGAATATTCAGAATGTATTAGAATACACTCACAAAATAAGGTAGTTAAGCGCCATGGTGGTCTTCTTTTCTGTCTGGGAGTGAAGGAGTGAGTGGTCCAAACTCTGATCACAGTGGGGGGGGGGGGTAGGGAGAAAGAGACTGGCCTTCTCTTTTTCTTTAAAGGGATCACGTGGGTAGACAAGAAGCTCCGACTCTGTATCACTTTTTTTATTTGTTTGTTTCTTGTAACATGTATGTTCTATTATTCTAAGCATTTCCACGTGGCTCATCTTACCGGAGAGCAGTGGGCCCGTATCTGCTCTCTCCAGCCTATACATGCTGCTCTCTCCTACTTCCTTTTTCCTGTTTGTCTCCTATCCCCGCCTATCTTGCTTTCCCATTGGCCCAACAGTGCTTTATTCATTAACCAGTATGAGAAACATATTTACAGAATAACATCTCCCATCAGTTTCTGACATCAAGTATCTCGGATTTACCTTTCCAATGGGCTCGCGTACATGTTCCTTTGAACCACAAATTCAATTTCACTTCCCATTCTGGTGCTGAGGTGCTGGGATGTTAAGGGGCCAGAGTCCTCAGACAGAGCTCCCAGTCAACTGGAGTTGTGAACTATGGGACCCAGGGGCGTGGGTCATCTCGTGGGAACTGTCCGTTAGGCAAAGGAAGCAAGACGTGTTTAAGAGGAGAGCAAGACTCCTTCATTACAGAGCTCTGAGGCTCTGAAGTGACTGAAACAAGCACATTGCAGGGAGGCATGTTCATAAACTAGGTAGAGGTTGGTGGTTTTAAATTTTTAACTTGGATGTGAAGGTGATATGGCCATGGCATTTGTTTTGTCAGGGTTGATTGGTGTGGCGCCCAGAACAATGTCACTCTTACTCAGAGGCTCCCATGGACGAGGGGAGCTTCTGTTCTGTGTGCTTGTCCAAGAATGAACCTGGCAAGGTGGGTCTAGGGCCAGAGCCAGTTTCTCCTGGAAGCAGTCAGGGCTGCAGTATCTAGGAACTCAACTCTTTTCCCTGGGCCGTGGTGATCAGTCCTTAGGCAGCTGTGTCTGAGGCGTCCCCTGCTTTCTGTGCCAACTGTGTGACTTAACTCTGCTGACTTTGGCCATTCCCATCGCCCTGCCACTAGTGAACAAGATGCTGTAATTCTTAATAAGCTTGCTTGGCATAAGAGAAAACATGTGCAAGACCTCCCGACCCCAGCTTTATGTCTTCTTTATCTTCATATCCTCCTGTGCGTGCTGCATCCATAGCCTCCTGTGTGTTGCATCCAAAGCCTCCTGTGCGTGCTGCATCCATAGCCTCCTGTGTTTGCTGCATCCATAACCTCCTGTGTGTGCTGCATCCATAGCCTCCTGTGTACTGCATCCATATCCTCCTGTGTGTGCTGCATCCATAGCCTCCTGTGTGTGCTGCATCCATAGCTTCCTGTGTGTTGCATCCAAAGCCTCCTGAGTGCGTGCTGCAGCCATAGCCTCCTGCGTTTGCTGTACAAGTGTTCAATTACTAGCCTTAGTCCCCTTTTTATTCTTTAAAAATTTGAGATGGGTTCTCCTTGAGTTTCCCAAGTTGGTCTTCATTGTACTTTGGAGCGTTGACTGGGCTTGAATTTGTGATCCTCCTGCCTCAGCCTCCAGAATGGTTGGACTGACAGGTTTGTACCACCACAACCAGTGTGCTCATGTATTCTAAAAGAAGTCTCTGAAAGTTGAGCCATGGGCTGCAAAGATATCGATTGTAACCTCAAAGAAGAACTTTGAAAGGGGGAAATGAGCACCTGCGCTGTTTGAGTGCTACAGGGATTGAGCAGGGCCACAGGACTCTGCAGCATGTGTTTAGAAAAACCTGGTGAACTGTGGGCAGAAAGGAATAGGGAGGGATGGTACACCAGCCCTGCTCATGCTACCCAGCCAGGTGGCATGGAGGCTTTGCAAGAATGAGTCAGAATGGAGAGGTGTTCGATTGATGGTGCCTCTGCCCTCATTAAATGAACCTACTTGATGTGATTATAGACCCAGGACTGCCGTTACTATCATCCCTGTGGATGATAGTATGTTGTCCTGCTGAGAACAATGAATGGATATACGTGTTAAGGCTGCAGGATTATGGCAGGACAGTCCATGCAGAGGCCGAACACATACCTTAAAGCCCAGACACAACCCAAGTCAGCCAAACCCTCCATCCTCTAGTTGGAAGTTTTCTGTCCCTCCCATTAGTTCTCATAGCTGCCTATGAAATATCACTCAGAGGCTAATATTAAATATAATTGTTTGGCCAATGGATCAGACATATTACTGGCTATTTCTCTCTAAAAAATTAACTCCTTTCTATAATCTACATGTCACCATGAGGCTGTGGCTTACTGGTGGTGCTCCAGCATATTACTCCTTTGGCGTCTCCTTGACTTCACCTTCTCTTTCTCTGTAACTCTGGATTTCCTGCCTACCTATATTTTGCCTGGCCATTGGTCAAAACAGCTTTATTCATAAACCAATAAAAGCAACACATATTTGCAGCATACAGAAGGACATCCCACATCACACTCTTATTGGGGCCTGCAGGTGCAAGGCTGCACCTAAGCTGCGAATGGACCCAGTAGAGAGAACTGAAAATCTTCTGAAGATATGATTGCATGTTCCTCCCATTCCCAGGAAGACACAGAAGTCTGACTGCCTGCCTGACTTATACTGTTAGCACAAACCTGTGTCCGTTCAATGCATGAAACTAACCTGGAAAGTTCCATGGTAAGTCTTAGAGAGTTAGGGATAGAAACAAAATGAAGGGAATGAGACAAGATGTAGTAGCTACACATAAATGAGAAAGATTTCAGACACAGACTCATCTAGACACATTATGTCAGGGAGAAGATGAAAGATGGGGAGAAAGAGGGAGGGGGGAGATAGAGAGTGGGAGGAGAAAGGAAGGAGAAGAAAGTAGAAAAGAAGGAAGAAGAAGAAAGGAGGATGAGGAGAAGAATGAAGGAGGATGAGAAGAAAGAAGGAAGGAAAAAAGGAAGGAAGGAAGGAAAGGAAGGGGAAACAAATTTGTTCCTAGGCCTACACTGATGGAACACTCACCAAGGTATATTTTGAGATCAAAATCTGAAGGAATCTAGAGCAAACAGTTGCACACCAGGAGGGGAATCTGAGAGATGATATCTAATCTATTGTTCCTTTAAGGTATTCAGAGCAGAGTCCTGTTGTCTAAGGGGAGGCCAGGTGCCTGGAAGGAAGTGTTCCGCATCACTGCATGACAATGGCTACTAGCCACCTGAAGTCCTCTGTGGTGGATGCTTGCTTGGGTAAACCTGCCCCCTCCCCCGAGAGTCACAGGACACCCAAAATGTGTAAAGGTTGTCCGATTTACATCAGCTGAAATGGATTCTGTTTTCCGAGGCCATTTCTCATTCCTACAGCAGCCTAGAAGCAGAGAATGGTTGACCAGGAAGTGTAAAAGCCCAGGCTTGTGACTTCAACCAGTATCATTCCTCAAGGACAACCGATGCTTCAAGCTCTCCGTGGCTCAGCTGGGTCCTTCCTGGTCCACATGACAGCTCAGTGTCCTCTGTCCATTCCCGTTTCCCTTCCCTTCTTCCCTGAGAATACACTGCACATATTTATTACATGTAAATTTCTATCTCATGACCCTTCTGCTTGGGAACCCACAATGAGACAGTGGACTCAAAGCTCTCCGTGAACTCTTGTTCATTCTAGACTGTAAATTATTTTGTCTCCAAGCTGAGTGCTTAACACCGTTTACTCAGCCACCTATCACACAAAATCCTGTGTTTGTGCACATGTAAACAGCTGCCAGGAATTCTCTAGAACTCCATGATGTGGGAGACCCTTCTTAGGGCAAGTGCAGACCAAAGCAAGGTTATTTTTTTTTTAATCTAGGAAGGAAAGAGTACTCCTCAATTTTACATCTTAGCATGGTATGTGAGAATTCGGTGTTCAAATGCCACCCAGTTTCTAATGATGCCTAAAAGTCCCTGCAGGATTTTCTTGGTGATTGTATGCATACTTTCCTGTTGTTAATCATCCACTCATGCAGAGTACAACACCCAAGGCTTCCTTTCTTTCACGATTTTAGCACAACAAAACCACAAGGCAGGATGACATTTACATTCTCATGTTAAATAAACCAGTGATTAGACAAACTAAAACCAACCAGTGTGAATAAAACCATGCCGTTGACGAGGACAAAGAGAATTGCTGAATGTGCTGGAAGCCTAGATTCATACATGTGCATTTGAATGAGTGATGTATTAATGCTTTGAGAGTTTTATTGTATTTTGGTCACATTCACTCCATCCCTCAACTCCTCCCAGATCCACTCCACACCTGTCCCTCCAACTGCATGACTTTTTTTTATTTTTAATCTTTGCTGTTCCTGCAGAGGTGTTTTAAGCAGACCACAGTTTTAAGCGGGCCACATAACAAAAGGTTTCTATGTGCTGTTCACTAGAGGCTCATCCAGTGAATTCTACATCTGCAAGTGAAGATGGTGTCACTTTTCGTATGGGGGTTGCAGGGAAGAAACTTTCCATGACATCAAATTACCCATTAAATGTCTCACAGTATGTAATTGTTGAGGCTAGGCAGTCTGTGGGCCCCGCCTCTGATGGGCGGGACGCGTAATCACTATGTCAGGCCTTACCTGGCTGGGCGGAGACTGGGTTACGCATGCGCAAGCCCCACTGCCCAAGCTACCTGGCCTCATAGACTGAGCTCCCCTTTTAAAGCAAGCACGCCAAGCGCACCTCTCTCTCTTGCTTCTCTCTTGGTCCCTCTCTCTTGTCCTTCCCTCTCTCTCTCCCTGCTTTTGGTTGGCCACCAGCTACCCCCCTCTTTCCTCTCCCTTCTCTCAATAAACTCCACGTGGGCGCTCAATCTTGTGTTTGTGTTTCTTAGGCCATAGCAGCTGCATCACAGAAGCTGTATCAAAACAACAACAGTAATGCCTACTGAATAAATTAACTGTCTGGATGCCAGTCAGGAGCAGACAGATACCCTGTGTGGTTTGGAGGTGGAAAATGAGAAAAGGCTACCATGTTGGGTTTTATTTTTGGTGTCTACTAAGATTCAAACTATAATTCAAGCTGCCACAGGTCCCGGAGTACACGAGGACATAAAAAATAAACACCAACAATATGCACCAGGCTTTTCATAAGAAATAGGCCATGGTTAATATTTACCTCTTAATTATCAGACAGCCACATTGATATGAAGTCAAAACAGTGACAACCATAAGATCAGGACAACCAGATGTCAGCCCACTACTTTGTTTCTTTCTTTTTCTATATGTCTCTTTCTTCTGAAATATTTCCAACTATTCCTATTTACCTCAAAATTATAACTCTTCAAATGGCAGCTGTATCCAATCCGTAATTACAAACTCACGGTTTTAAATTTTATTTGAAGCTGGTCTCAAGTTTGCTGAACAGCAGAGGATGATCTTTAACATGTGCGCTTGTCACTGCTACCTCCTTTAGATGTGGGACACCTTGAGCAGGTCTGTGTGGTTCTTGGGATCAACTCCAGCGCTCTGTGAATTCACTATAACAGTCTACAAACTGAGCTTTATTCTCAGGTTCCTCAAAACCCATTAACATCTATGTCAATGTCCATTCTATTCCCCTTAGCTCAATAACAGTTACTTCAACAACAGCTGGACTTCTTATTAACCATTTAGTCTTAATCGGGCTTTTGGCTGAACCTTTCCCCAAAGCAACATATTTAACTCTATGTTTAGGCCTTTTAATCTTCTAGTTTCTCCTCCTCGTTCCGTCTCCTCCTCCTCTTCCTCCTTCTTTTTCTTCTTCCAATGTTTGAGGATCTGAGCTTGTTTTTCTGCCTGATCTCCAGTGAAATCCCTCTTGCAGAACGTTCTCTAAGCCTGATTGCCACTCCAACTTCTCTTCCTCCATTGTGGCGCGCCAAGCCCGACCCGCGGGAAAGACGGCAACCACACGAGGATTCTTCTCAGATCACACTTTATTGGAGCCTCTTGGTTGAAGGGAGAGCTGAAGGTGAGGGGCCCCGGGCAGGAAGGGACAGCTGCTTATATATCCTACTAGGCCACGGGTCACAGTCTCATTGGCTCAAAAGACCTCGCCTCAGTGTTGGAGCCACGGGATTGGCTAGGGAACGAGCTGGCGCACTGGAGTGCAGCCGCCAAGGTGGCGTATGCCCGAATAAGGTAAACAAGAAAAAGGAAGTTCGCCATCTTATAATGGCGTCCTGTGGGCGGCCGCCTACACTCCATGTTTTCACTTACTGTCCCCCTATGTCATCTTCAAGTCAAGTTACTAAATTTGTGTTTGCCTTTTCTTGGCTGAGCTTTTATTTCTGACTTGTTCCTTCTAAAGACTTCCAATGGCCACCAGGTACCTTCCATCCTTCCCATGTGCCACCTGGATTGTCTCTTTATGCTGAACCATTTGGGAGGCAGAATTTATTTCGTATGGGTTTTCTTCTTTAAAGGAAATCATATCTGTTTAATTGCTGCAGCCCAGAAGCTATACACCACATCTTCACTCTTAGTCAGGGAACATACAAATTTTTAGATGCTTGGAGAACAAGGAATGAAACCCATGTTTAGTCATGGCAGCATTTCCCAATACAACACAAAGATGGACATTCTCCTCAAGGACCAGGCTTGCTGCTACAATGGATGGGATTTTCTAGGTCAAAGGCAATTATAGTTGATACCTGATTTATTCTGTCTTAACAATGCTTATTGGAATAATCTAGATTTCTATTTATAGGAGAGTAAAGTGGAAAAATTAAAAAAAAAACTTCACAAATTTCATCTTTAATACCCGAGGTTTCTAAATTTCAATTTTAAAAAGTTTTGAGGAAGGCTTTGTTTATTACCAAATTGATCAAGCTGGAACCTGATTCTTGTTGTAAAATGTACCCCACAACTAGAATTCAACTAATTAGAAATAGTTGAATGTCTGAGTCACAGGGTATTTATTGCTTCCTTACTTACATGATAATGTGCCAGTTAGAAGAGTAGCAAATTGTAAACCTCAAACTCATTCAAAAGAATAAGAGTGGGGAAATACTGTTCCAGTGCAGCAACTGGAGATAAAACAGTCCACATTGTCATTACCATCATCAAATACTAAACTCGGTGGTTTCAATGCATTGTATGCTCTCTTCATACAGAGAAAGATCTTGAAATGATATTGTGCGTCTCAACCAGTAGAAATAATTAGTTCCTTCTCATAGCTGCACATTTATCAAATATAATATATAGCATGCACTGTGCAGTTTCATGTTAGAATCTTGCATCCTTTGTTTTATTTATTCAATGCTTATCTATTTATTATTTATTCTGAATTGACTCCAGCCCTCATTCAAATGCAGACTCCACTTGGCCTGGAGATCCAGCCATCATTTGTCTACTTAGCCATCTCTAGCCATGGAAACTGTTGGTCTTTTGCTACAGCTGCTGTGGTGCAGCTGCTATGGCCTAAGAAATACCAACACAAGATTCAGCGCCCACCCGGAGTTTATTGAGAGAGGGGAGAGGAAAGAGGGGGGTAGCTGGTGGCCAACCGAAAGCGGGGAGAGAGAGAGAGAACCAAGAGAGAGAAGCATGAGAGAGGGGCAAGAGAGAGAGGTGCGCTTGGCACACTTGCTTTAAAAGAGGAGCTTGCACATGCGTAACCCAGCCTCTGCAGCCAGGTAGCTTGGGCAGCTGGGTAAGGCCTGACGTGGCCATAGGCGTCCCACCCCTCAGAGGCAGGGCCCACAGACTGCCGAGCCCCAACAGAAACTATATCTGGGACAGAGCTGCTGCTCAGCAAATATTTGTTGCATGGCCGAAGTAGTGAGACAAAGTTAGTCCCTGCTACCTTGTGTGTGCAACCTTCTGGTACACTACACTGAATCCACAATCCTGTTTGTGGTATTCAGAGAATGGGAGTACATTATTTTCATGCTTTAGCAATTGTGTAATAGCTTGTGTGAAGACTGTGATAGATATGTTCAGTTGTTTAATTGTGCCATACTTTAGTACTTATCAAATGTTGAAAACCCAAAATATAGATTGATTAGCCATTAGCCTAAAACTCTACATCTTGTTAGATGTGCAAACTAAACCTGCCTTCATAACCCAATTTATTGTTTTCCAAACACTCTGTGATAAAAGACTGTATCTGTTAAATTTCCGATCTATCACCAAATAATTCTTTTTTTATAGAGTATAACAGAAAAAAAAAGAATCATTAGAAAAGTAAAGTTTTGAAAAAGCTGACCGACTAGCAGAGCTGAGTAGGAGCCCTGAGCCATAGAGCCTCCCCAGTCCTTCCCTTTCTGTAACTTTGACATAGACTTGCACACTCTATAGAGATGAACTCTCTGCCATTGCTCTGTGGTCATGCCTCTATCCACATTGCATGCCCTTAATCTAATGCAGGAGGGAAAGTTCCTAAAAATAAGATGAGCATGAAACGACAATTTTATAAAAATATCTTCTTATGGAACCAAATCCCTACTCAGCCTCTAGATAACTATTATCATGTTTTCATGGCACTTCTAGAAAAACCCATCACTGACTTAGATGACTGTGTGTGTGTGTGTGTGTGTGTGAGAGAGAGAGAGAGAGAGAGAGAGAGAGAGAGAGACAGAGAGAGAGAGAGAGAGAGAGACAGAGAGAGAGAGAGAGAGAGAGAGAGCACCTGCTAAGCCTAGGCATAGGGCATAGTTGAAACAAGGGGACTACTCATCTTCTAGATCAATCATTTCATGGAGAGGAGCCAGCCTTGGCAGCAGAAAGAGCAGCAAATTTTCCTGTCGGGCTTATTGCTCTGAGTGAGAGCCTTCACTAGGCGGTGAGTGCGTCCAACGGCCTTTCGGCAAATGGAATTACAGTTTCTGTTTAACCAAATTCACTGACTTTTCACAGTTTCTGGAGTTCATTACTGTAATTTTCCCCATAGATGCCTGTGTTCCTCAGCACCACTCTCCCATTTAGCTGTGCTTGGTAGTGGCCAGTGCCAGCCATCTGGTGCCAGAAGTAATAACTTCTAGAGAACAGCATAAACATTATGTTATTACATTTAATCTCCCCTCTGTGTGTTATCATTCAGTGTGACCACCCTCCTGGATTGCAGACAATTAGGTAGCAAATCATATTGCTTCCATATTGTGCCTCCTCCCTATATCTGCCATTCACTTGCCAAGAACCGGCCACTGTGTACACTCAAGGCAAACCCTTCATTCTTGTCTCAGTGCCTGATTGCTGCTCCAGGCTTGGCTAGAACATGGAGTAGCATTGTGTCCATTTCCCAGCTCCCTTACAATGACTCTGTGAGGCTTTAGTGTGAAACACCATCTAGAGAAAATCTTGCATAAAATCTCATTTAGATTTTCTCTGGAACAATGGGTATTTGTTTTCGATTTCCAACTCCTCGTGTAGAAGGGAGCAAGGGAGGGCTTGTGCATGCTGAGCCCAATAGGCTGGTGATTCTACAGTGAAATTCCAGGCAGATGAGCTGCGACTGATGAATTCAAAAAGCTACTCATGTTAGCAGAGAGGTACAAAGACATTAGGGTGCATCGGTAGCAAACAAACCCCAGGTGCTTGTTCTAGAGTCTGTTTTCTAACTTGTAATGCAGGTGTTGAGTAGTCTTGGTTACTGAAAAAAAAAAAAAACTGTTTTCTTGGGCATCTGTCTCAGAACCTGTAAAGTGAGTCCTCACTTATTTAATATTCTATAAATAAATATTTATGACATGACCACTGAAGTTTTCTTTTTAGCGTTTCCAAAGAGCCTGATGTGATATTTTTCTCAAAATGATCTCAGTAGAAGATAAAGTTCATAGATGTGTTGAAGAGGAATTATTCCATAGAAAGCCAGGTCCACAATGGAAGAAAGCAAATCCAATGCACACGCAAGCAAGAGGCTAGATTTCAAGTGATAGCCATGACTGTGCTTTTGGTGGCACTCATTATTATTTTTCTCATCATCATGAGGATCATCACAGTTTGTATGATTGGGACTTGTACATGGCATAGTGGACTTGTGGGGGTCAGAAGAGAACTTTGTGGAATTGGTCCTCTCCTTCCACATTTATGTGGGCTCTAGGTTCAAACTCAGGTCACCATGTTTGCATGGCAAACACCTTCGCCTACTAACATGTCCTGCTGTCCTTTGAAAGACATTACTTTGCTGAGGCAACTATGAAGGAGATGAAAAAAACAGTGTTCAAGTGGAGAATTTTAGGCATGGCTTCATCAAAATTTCAGTTAATAGGATGGCACGCTCTTGTTTTTTCTGTAGTGTACCTTCTAGCCCAAGTCTGGCTCAGACTCTGCTATGCTGAATTTTTCCCATCATGCTCATGGATAAGCAGGAGACTGATCAGCTTTGGTCTATCATTTTAAGCAAAACAGGAGGAGAACAGAAGAGGTAAGAATTCTGCACACTTGTGTCCCATGCAGTCATGGAAAGAGAATGGAAAATGCTGGGGTCTAAATAAAGGAATAGTCTAGATCTTCAAGCCAGAACACGACTTTCACTTTGAAAAGCACAGCTCCAGAATACACAACACATGGGTAAACACTGAACTCTTATGCATAAGTCACTGAAATTTTGTATTACCGTGGCATAGCAGGATCCGTTTTACTTGCTATATCTACACTACAACTATTTTGACACTTACTTTTTAGCAATGATTTGAGTTATAGCCATATCTAGCACTTATCATAATTACAATACTAGATTTTTTTATGTCAGCTTGACACAGGTTGACATCATTTATGAGAAAGGAATGTCAATTGAGAAAATGACTCCACCAGATTGGCCTATGGATGTTGTGGGAGGGCCCATCTCACAGAGGGTGGTGGCACTCCTAGCTAGGTTGTGGCTGATGGTATAAGAAAGCATGCTGAGAAAGCTGTGAGGAACAATCCAGAAAGCTGAGTCCTCTGTTTTATAGAGGAGGGGCTGTCACTGAACCTGGAGAACATATGATAAGCCAGGATGGCTGGGAATGAGCTGGAATGGCTGGGAATGAGCCCCTGGGTCTTTGTCTCCACTTCTCAGAGCTGGGATTGCAGGTGTGTGCTCCACATCACTCTTGGCTTTTTAAAGCTAGGGTTCTGGGGGGGTCTGAAGTCAGGTCTTGGGGCTCAAGCTGCAAGCACTGTACCCACTGAGCCATCTTCCTGGTCCTTATAAGTGCTTTTAAAAAACAAAACCAAGCAAACAAGAGAACCAAATATCATGATGTACTTTAAGCATGTGCCACTCCTGCCATTCAAGTTAGGTTTCTTACTCGAAGGTTTCCAGTGAGTGACATATAAGGAAAGAATTCGATATAAACAGAGCGTCTAAGAGAGAACCCTTTCTTCTGTAAGACCCATGAGAGCATGGTCCCTAGCGCTCCCACCCAGGAAAGGTGCCCGCCCCAAATCACTCATGAGAAGCATTATTGATGCAAATGCATGAGGTCCTTTATATTCCAGTATACTGGGGTCCACAGCCATACACCACGCTGGGTAGAGGGCTGAGCGACTCCCAGCACAGAATTGAGACAGCTTTTATAGGGTTACAACAAAGCCCACGCATCGTGAACCAATCACCTCGTAGCATCTAGTGCAGACCAATTAATTTAAAGTATCCAACCCCGCCCTTAGCCCAGGAAGTCTGCTTTTGCACAGGCTTCTCAGTGTTCATTCACTCACAGGCTGCCGTAAACATTAAAGTAAGTGACCATCAGCTTGGGATTTAAGACTCCTAACTTCCTGGGGTCACTGGAGAATTAGGCTATATTTTTCCATCCTAACACTTCAACTCAGGATATTCTCCCATAATTTATGATCTGAGTAAAAATGTAAATGTCCTTCACCTTTGAGGAAGGCTTTATTGCCTTACGGATCTCTTGAAGCAAGAAGCCATTATCAGAAACCTAAATGCCTTCTCAACATCAACAACATGTGTTATGTCCATTGATTGTCAGTGTAATCATCCAAGCTCAATCAGAGACTTTATAGCCTGAGCCAGCAGCTCCTAACACTCTTTCCCAGTGCATAGGGCATGCATGATGAAGTCCAATTCCTTTGCATATTCAAAGGAAGGGATGTGCATTGTTTCCAGCAAAACTGTGGCCACTCTGCCCTTTTGCTTTCAATCCAGAAAGCTAATTGGGATGCAAATCAGCAGAGGTACTCAATTGGTAGCCTAGAACACGCCCTACTCCTTCCTGCCTGCCTTGTTTTCTTTCTTATTAACATATTTCTTTATTGATTCTTTGGGAATTTAACATCATGCACTCCAATCCCCCCAAATTCTTTCCCTCCATATTTTACTCTCACCCCTGCAGAATGCCCTCCCCCCCCATGAATTAAAATAAAACGAAAAAAATTATCAAACAAAAAGCCACCTTGCTCATCCATCTCTTTAACTCCTCTTAATTCATCCTCATGGCATTGGCCTAATCAGCCCCACCCACAAAATGTTTATTGTTCATTGCAATGAGTCATTGGTCTTGTTCAAGGCCTCTGGCACACCATCCTCAATGAACCCTCACCCAAACTGTCAGACATCCTGCTGTTGCCCTGAGTCTTTCTGAAGGACCAGTCCCTTCACAAACTAGGATGGACCAACCCAAGGCCAAGGATGTGGATCTCGGTGGTACCTGAGCTGGTTGGCCTGGCCACTGGGACCACTTCCTCAGGCAAGAGGCAGAGTTAGCTTTCCTAGACCCATGCCATCTGGGCCAGCTCTCCACTCTCATAGTGAGGAATGGAACCATCTTTTCTGAGAACAAGGTGGGGTCAGCACCCCCATGGGGGAGGCAGGGAAAACTCTCCTTCTGCAATGCCCATTGAAGGGCAGAGCCAGCATGTCTGACTTCTTAAAGGGAAACCACATACTTGGTAGTTTAATTTTATGTCAAAATTTTACAAGTCAAGAATTACATGGGGCAAGGGGCTGTAGAGATGGCTTATTGATGAAGAGCATTTGTTGTTACTCTGGAGGGCCTGGTCCTCACATCGAGAATCTCACATCTTCTTGTAACTATGGTTCCAGGAATGTCTGATGCCCTCTGTTTGCCTTTGTGAGAAAGAAAGTTTCTATACTTCTGGAAGTCGTTCAAATAGTGCACATCAGTCTTGGGCAACATTATAGGATTAAAAGCTCTTACAGAAGCCTTCAGTATCCTGGAGTGGTGCTAGGAATAACAAAAGTATCTGAGCTGTTCCTTCTGCATGAGACATCATCTACAGAAACCATCAAACAGCTGTCTTGCTTTGTGGGTACTCTGTTTTTGTTGTTGTTTGTATGTTTTGTTTTGTTTTTGTTTTTTGTTTTTGTTTGTTTTTTTTAATCCATTCATTTTGAATGACACAATACTTAATCATGTCATAATTCTCTTCAAAGCCCTGGACAGACAATATTGGGCAAGTTATGCAGATCCTTTTTCCTTCATGACTCTTACAATTCTCCAGTGAGACAAATAATCCACTAAGACACAAGTTTGTCAGAACATTAATTTCAGGGTTGGTAAATGTCACAGCACCAAGTCAGGGCAGTATGAATACCTGTAATTATAGACAGTGGCGAAAGGAACCCAACAAATCATTAAAGCAAAACTCAACACCTTGGGCATAAGGGCAGTACAGTGTAGAATTCACCATCCCTTTGTTCTGTTTTGACAGGGAATTGAAGATGCATATAAATAATTGAAAATGTTGATACTTCCAGAATGGCACTTGTGAGCAATTTTCTTCTCATATTGACATGATTTCAGACTAGATTCTATAATATAACAGTAATTTAAAATGCTCCCCTTTAAAGGCAAAGTTAAAAAAAGTTTAGTAATATTTTAATAAAGAAAAAGAAGCAAGAAAACTGCAAAATTGAACAATAATCGTATAATGCTGATGTGGGCTATTAGTTATCAAAATGAGAATAAGGTAACTGAAGATTTCTTTTAATATGGTAGGGAAACAAAGATACAAAATTATTTATGACGGCCATTATCATAAGCATATAATATTCTATATGCATAAAACAAGGAGATGAACTTCAAACAGGAAAATTGACTTGGAAACTTTTCTTACTTTTAAGACAAAATCCTTCTAAATATTAATATTTATATCCACATATCTGTGCTGTTCTTAACTTTGGTTAGAGAACCTTCAGTTTACAGAGGACAGTGGGCAATGCAGAGAATCAGAACTGCTTAGTGTGCTAATAGTAAATTGGGACATCAGTACCAAATTTCCCACTCTTAAGGTTCAGAAAGGTATGTGCAAAGAATGTCAGGATGTAGCATGGGAAAGGGTGATGGAGAATGCTGTCTTGTGGACCTGACAGGCCATAGCACTTGTGAACTGACTATATCTGTGGTTACTTGCACAAAACCTGTACAAGATTAAGCCAATGACAATTCTGACATAGATAGGGAGGGGCTTGCAAGGCCCCATCCTGATGGGAAATGTTATTCTGTAAATATGTTTCTCATACTTGTTAATGAATAAAACACTGTGGGCCAATGGGTGGGACGAGGAGACTAGGAGGAAAGAGGAAGTAGGAAGGAGGAGTCAACATGGAGAGCCTGGAGAGGTAGAACACCAGCACCTCTCTGACTGGTAAGATGAGCCACATGGAAATACTTAAAATAGTAGAAATGGGTTAATAATTAAGACAGAGCCAGTCGGTAAGGAATTAGTACCTGGCCAACAGAATTGTATCAAATACAGAGTCTCTGCGTGTTATTGGGGGCTGGCCAGACCAACGGCAGGAGGAAAAACCTACTTGTAACACCATCCCTAACTGAGGAGCTATTGGCTGCTGATGGCCGCTGAGGGAAGGGAGCCATTTGTCTTCTGCAGTGTAGCTACTGGCAAGTTGCTTGTGCATCAGTAGATGACCTCTCACTGGTGCTCATGCAGGCAACCCTAATTAAACTCAGAGGGTGGTAAACCAAGGGGCTAGATGAGGGCAATGGGGAGTGAGTGTGGTCAAAGTACATAACATTCGTGTACAGTCAAGAAATGATTCGAAAGTATTTAACAAGAAAGCAACAACCAAAAGACAAAACCAGAAAGCAACTTAATGATTTCAAAATACCCTGGCCTACTCCACAGAGATGATGTTTCTTCCTAATTGACCTGTGGTAGAGGGCATCATCCTATGGAAGTTTTAGCATCTGTTGCTCTTGCAAATGGGCACCCTAAAGACCACATAAATCTGTTTTTCTTTTGTACCTAACCATTGGCAGACAGACATACTCTTGGTATACAGTGTAATCTATCGAGGGGTCGATGTCTTCAAGGCTGGGTAAAAGAGTGTTTGGCTGTATCATTCTGTTTCATGCTTGTGTCTGTTGAAGTTACTTTCCCAGTAAATCTCATTTACAGGTTTTCTTTCCACTGTAGTTTCTGGGAAGATGGCTTATCTTCTCTCTGAAATATGTTACAATTAAAATTTTATAGTTTTATTTTCTTTTCCTGGGTTTAGCCTGCTTTCCTTTCTCATTTCTTGGTACACCTACCTTCTTTTGTGCTAAGAGTTTATGCTGTCTTTGCATATGAATGCTTGCTATGTGAAATCCAATTTGATGCACATAAAGTAGGATGTCTTGTATTTAGGAAGCAGCTGGCAGCCAGTATCAGTCCTGATTAACTTTAATTTTGGCACTTATTAGGTGTGTGTGTGTGTGTGTGTGTGTGTGTGTGTGTGTGTGTGCATGTGCACACGCACGTGCACATGCATGTGTGTGAGTGCATAATATGTATATGTTTGGCACACTTACATGACACAGTGCACATGTGGAGGTAAGAGGACAACTTACGAGTCTTTTTGCTCCTTTACCATGTGGATCCCAGGGATCAAACTCAAGTCATGAGAGTTGATGACAAGAGCTTTATCCATTGAGCTATCTTGTTGACCCCAGACCTGATAAATTTTAAACCTTGTGCCTTGTTCATCACTCTAGTTAACTTGATTATTTCAGAGTCTTGGGAGCAGGGCGTTCTACACACAAACACGCTACTATTTTTGTTTGTTTTAGAGCAGCTTGTGTGGCTTTTTCTGGTGACTAGAGAAAACCTTGTGTGTGTATATGTGTGGGCTTCCTTGTGATGGCTTTTGGGGAATCTAAGTCAACCACAGAACCTAGCTTAGTTTAAATCTTTCCTGGAATGATCATTCTCTGTGGGTAAGTTTGATGTTCCAGATATGTATTCTTTCCAAAATGTGCCACAAAATGGAGCATGATCTGTCTGTGTCAGAAGCACTCTTTCCTATCACTCTTTCTGCCTGGCATTTGTGGTATCCACTCACAGGGCCAGGCCACCACCCAGCCAGTGTGTAGCCCATTGCCACTCCCCCACCCCCATCACTCTCCACTCCAGTTTTCACAGATAACTCATCTTTTTAGGACAACAATCACATCCTGGGTTTTAACCTAATTTGATCCTTCTGAGCTCACTAACCGTCTACATGAGCTTGAACAACAAACATTTGAGGAAATGACTCATTGTGATATTCCAGATACAAATAAGAGCTGAGAGGGGCAGGAAATGGCAAAGGAATATAGAGAGACTGAAGTGGAGGTGGGCCACTCAGTGTGGTCAGAGCTGGACTCCTGGACCATTGACGTATGAATGGAGGTTGCAGTGATGTGCAAGTTCTGTGCCTGGTAAAGGCAAGGGTAAGAACCAAGGCTCAGCATTAAGGGCAAACACTGTGTGGTTGATTAACAGAAAAAAGGTTATTGTTGCTTGATGGGAGATGTTATTCTGTAAATATGTTTCTCATACTGGTTAATTAATAAAGCCCTGTTGGCCAATAGAAAACAAGATAGGTGGGGCTAGGAGACCAGGAGGAGGAAAGAGGAAGTAGTTGGGAGGAGTCAAGATGGAGACGGGGAGGAAGGAAGACGCTGGCCGCGGCTCCCAGTAAGATGAGCCACGTGGAAATACTTAGATAAGTAGAAATGGGTTAATAATTAAGACAGAGCTAGCCCATAAACAATAATGGTAATTGGCCAACAGGATTGTATCAAATACAGAGTCTCAGAGTGTTATTTGGGGCTGGTGCGGCTGTGGGCCCAGACCGGCAGAAGGCAGGCCGGCGGGCTGGCGAAAAACAACAGTTGTTTGAGCCAAGTATAAGAAGAAACAATGACAGAGTTTAAAGTAGTAGATGGGACAGATCAAGGGCCTGCAGACACAATACTGCTCACTGCTGCATTGGGGGAAGTATAGACACTTGGTTTTCAATTCTTTGGTACCTGAATAGGCAGGGACTCCTGTGCTATGGAAGTTCTCTCCTGATTAGCTACATTCAAGCCCCCACAGATAGACTACAAATGTGAACTGTGAAATCAAATTAAGCAAAATAGTACTCTCCTGTGCCAACAGAAGAATTTTATTTTGCTTGTTAACTGCATATTTTATCTTTTAATTTAGTTTTGTTTATTTTGTTGAGATGGCATAGGTATGCACACTTATGTATGTGTAGATGCATGTTGGGGGACTCCACATGTATGTGTATACGTCTGCCTGTGGAGACAGAGACTGGAGATAATCATCTGAGGGTTTTCCTCAGAAGCCAACTTGTTTTGGTTGGTTGCTTGGTGTTTTAATGGTTGTTGATTGTTGCTTGGTTGGTCGTTTTGTTGTTGTTGGTGGTGGTGGTTGATTGTTTGTTGGTTGGTTGGATGGTTAGTTTGCTGGTTAGTTGGTTGATGGTTGGTTGGTTGGTAGTTGCTTAATTGGTAGTTGTTGTTCAGTTGGTTGTTGGTTTTTGAGAAAGCATCTGTCACTTGGCTGGAGCTTGAGGATTTAGGTGTGTTGATTGCCTCATGGTTCCACTGTTCACTTCACCAGCACTAGAACTGTCAGCATGTAGACCTAATAGATCACAGCATGCGTTTTACATGAGCGTCAGGTATCAGACTCAGATCTCCATGAAAAAGGTACTTTCCTGCGGGTAGAACTTTCTTTAGCCCCTATTTATTCACTTAAAGTCCATCTTACATTTTGTTAATAAAATTATTTTGAGGTGTGTGTGTGTGTGTGTGTGTGTGTGTGTGTGTGCATGCCTTGTGGGTGCAGGTGACCATGCAATGCAAAAGAGGGAATCAGGTCCCTTGAATCTGCATGCCTGACTGCTGTGGGAACACATTTATTTTCTTTCCACTTCTCTTGATCCCACCATTCTTACTTTCTTAATCTTAGGAATGTCATGCTTCTCAATGCCAAGCATGTTCTTGCATGCCTGTATATATTACTAACAGGAAATAATATACAAAAAGAAAGATGACAATTGATTTGAAAATTCTGAATCTTCTTGCTTACAGGGCTAACTATAGATTCTTTTTTTTTCCCCCCACCTCTTGTGAACCTCACTAGGCTTTATTTCCTCTTTGCATTCCCTAGGTGTATCTAGACACCCTCCCCTCTGGTGGCCTCTTCCATAAGCTCTGAAGATCTTATCTCCAGTAAAGCCCAGAAAAGAGCTCCTAGGTGGAACATGGTCCGTCACTCTGCGATAGGTGTCACCATCATTTCCTTCCAGGGAGCTGCACATTTCCCCAGCTGCATTCTCTCTGCCTTTAAGAAAGTGGCAGAGCCTCTTCTGTATTGAGGGTGCAACCTCTGGGTCCTCCTTCCAAGGGTGTCAGGATCATGTGTGTTAGCAGTCTCTACTTTGTCTGTTCAGCTGTTTTTGCTCCTGAATACCTCTGTGTACTTATTTTTCTATATAAACTTCAGTGTTTGAGTATCTGTAGCTGCTCACAATTGAGAAACTTAGAAATAAGTTTGAAGATGAAGAGGAGTGGGGGAAAGGAAGGAGAGGGAAAGGTTCCTAGAATCCAGTGAGGGATGCCTTTCCTCTGCTGGGGTGACTGGTGCTTGGTCCAGGGTCTGAAGATGGAGAGTGAGGTCAGCCCTCAGCATTGCTCATCTAAAGATGTGGGTAAAGGTCCGAGCATTGCTAAGTACATCCTGAAAGTGGTCCTTAATACATACATTTGTATTTTCTTTTCATAAATTCCTAGAAAATATAATAGGCTACTTAAAAATGAAGTTGTAAAGCCTGAAACGGGTCTCAGGGTACCAACAGCTGGACCAGCCTGACATTGATTAGTCAGTTTTCACACCCTCCTTTAGGTCTTTTCCGTAACATTCTCAGCTCTTCTCCTACCTCCTTCCACTCTTCCCGGCAGCTTTCCAAGCTGACAGAACCTTTTCCTGCAGGGCTGCGTTCATTCGACCCCGGGCCCCATGTCCCTGCTCTTTGTCTCTTCTGTCTACATCCAGAGTCAGTTCTGTAGACAAGACAGTGACCACGCCCTCTCCATGTGCCCTGTAGCTGTTCTTGATTGAAGCTTCCAACTCATTGGACTCCATGTGTAGACTCCAACCTCTACCCATCGAAGGCTGCCGCTCCTGGTCCCTGTGCCCGTGACTCCCTTCCAGGCTCTAGACAGCACCTCTCTCCTTCCTGCAGGTTCCACCTGGCCCCTCTGCTGGCTGATAAACCCTTACTCATGCCTTGGCTCATCCTCAAGTGAGGTTTCCTGGGCCTGAAGTCTCCGGTGTGCCCCCTGTTCCTTACATCCACTAACCTGCTCATCCTGATGACCACTCAGATGCCCACAGTCTGCAGAGATCATGGTAAGAGCAAAGAACAGTAAACCAAGACCCGTGAAGTCTCCTCCATCTGAGTAGCACAGTGTCATCAGAGTTTGGGGCGCTCATGATGGTAGGGTGGAAGCTGCGGGAGAAAGCTGAATAAAGTTTTACTTACTTGCACATAGGCTCATTTCGATTTATGAATATAAAGTGCACACCTTTTTTTTTTTTTTTAAACACGGCCTCCCATAATTACTGTGGTTCGGATTACAGCTTACCATTTGAGATTTTTATTTCAAGCACTCCAATAACAAAAGGCGGCCGCTTCCTCATTATCTCCTGTGCCGCCAGGTGTTCTTCCCTCCTCAAATTGTTAAAGAAAACACACAAAACATATGTTTTCCATTGTTCCCCGTATAATCCAGAGCCATAGAAATGCTGGCTGTTCACACTCTCAGCAGGAACGAACAGGCATGAAATATTCATGAGCTCCGTGCTGGCGATTATTAAGCAAAGGCCAATGCTGGTGAGTTTGCCATTTTTTAAATATAAAATATGAGGTTATTTATTAAACAACTGAATATTTACTAGATTATAGGTCTCTTTATAATAGAGGCCAAGACTGATTCTATGCCTGAGAATTGTTCTGGAGAGTCTTAAAGGACAGAAAGCCTCATCAAATATAAATGCATACAGGACTTGGCACAACCGACACTACCATCCCCAAAGTCATAGAACACAGCACCCGCCATCCCATTTCTTTTAATTTTCAGTGGGGAAATGGGGCAGCAGCCTTTGGGATTTGGAAGCTGTCCATACTGGAGAGGAGTGTACATCCACCTGTGATATCAGACCAGCCACTAAATTTGTGAGCAATCAGCTTTCTTTACCGATCTGGAGGTCAGCAGTAGCCATCAAGGGGTATCTGGGATGACTGCCCTGAGCACACTGAGAAGCGGTGCATGCCATCCTCGGTGTCAGCCACAGAGTACGTGCTTGAAGTACAACATGCCTCGTTTCTTCTTTATTGACTATTGTTTCCAGTAATTTCTCCTGAAAATGAGCACTAGTCTACAAATAGGAGCTGGTGCAATAGCTACAGGCCCGTTCTTGGCTAGAGTCAGAGCTCAGGGGACAGCGTGTGGACATCAGAGAGCTAAGGGCAGAGTTTTTGGCTTTGAAACTCTGAGGAAGTAAGCACAGGTTTCAGATTCCGCATCCATAAAATGGAGGATATTGGTTGCTTCATTCACGTAAGTAGCTTATACGTTGAGATTATATAGTTACATGTTGTTTATGATTTATTAAAGCCGCTGTAGATCAAAATAGCAAAGCAGCCATACTAGTTAGCCATAGAAGCCAGGCAAACACCTTTAATCTCAAAACTCGGGATTAAGAGGTGGAGGGATCTCTTAGTCCAAGACCACCCTGGACTACCAAAGAGTGAATCTGAGCTCACACCTTCAAAACTAGGATTTGAGAGGTATTAAAGGTAGAGGCTTTCAGTCTGAGAGTTAGTCTCCAGCCACGTTGAGGAGAGCAGAGCAGTCTGAGTGACTCTGAGGAGCAGTGAAGTCGGGAGCAGTCTGGGGATCGCCCCTTTGGTCTGAGCTGAGGTTGAGGTAAGAGCGAGTGGCTTGGCTGCTTTTCTTCTCTGATCTTCAGCTTGAAGCTTGAATCCCAATATCTGTCTCTGGGCCTTTTACTTTTTGTGCTACATGATCATATTTAACACATGGCTACTTTAGTTGGTTTTATTGACGGTTTTGAAACAGGGACTACCTATGTAGCCAAGTATGATCTGTAACTATGTAACTGGGGCTGGTATTGGATTTGTGATCCTCCTGTCACGTAATTGTGAGTTCTGGGATTAGAGGTAAGCACTACGTATGAATTCTTAATTCTGTAATTTAACAGCCATTTAGCCATGTAACAACTGTGGGGCATTTTATAGGTACTGTTGCAGTCGACATGTACCCAGGGGTCCTGTTCCAGCAAACCTTTTCCATCCATCTCCATCAAAAGGACAGTAAGTTTTGGGTGATGAAAAATGCAACTCTCCTCCTACAAACTGATCAGTTGATATGACACAACATAAGCACAAAAGTCTCATGTAATATAGAAAGTTGGAAACACAGTTCATCATAAACTATAAGAAAAAAAAAGAGACTTCTCTGGCAATGCATTGGATTAATCACTATGGTACCCTGTGGCAAAGGAGTGCTATGCATATCTTTAAAAGAATAAGGCATGCCAAACTGAGAGGAAGCCTTTTCATGTAGAGAGTGGATGCTGCTGGTGGCTTAGGGAACCGTCTGCAGGCATGGATTCTCCTCACCTCCTGCTGTGTCACTAGGGCCAAGGGACCTGATGGCCCAATGCCTCTTTCCCGAGTATTTAATAGGGAGATACATGCCCCTCTTCCAGGGGGCGGTGTAAAGACTACACTTGGGTGAATGTCAGATTATGGACACGGCAGGCCACCCCAGAGTCAGGTCAAGAAGAAACCAAGATGGTGCCACAGGCAAACAGAACACTCCAAGTGTAGGAGATTTGTGTATCGAAAAGTAAACCACGTCTTTCTGGGAGAATTCAGAGGAAATTCATGTTGTTAGTTCTTTGGAGAACAAGCAGTTGGATGACATGGGAGAGGAAAGTGAGCCAGATCCCTAACGTAAAAGAAAATTAGTCTGTTCAAAATATCAAGTATTGACGCATGTCATTACCTCTTGCAAGGCAAGGAGGATAAAGTAAATAAATATTTACGACTCCATTGAAACACCAATTTTATGTTGCTAGTGTGTGTGTTAGGCATACACTCTAGCACTTAGAATACTCCAAGTTCTTTTAAATTGCTTTGTAATAGTGTTTTATTAACTCCTAGATAATTTTTATGACATAATGATCGTATTTATTTCCCACTCTTCCCTCAACTCCTCCTCCCCTCCATCCCTCCCTTTGCCTATTCTTGCTTCCGTTTTTTTGTTTTGTTTTTTTCTGAAGAGTCTATCTCCCAGCAGATGAAATGGTCCTCTGGCTCTACAATCGTCTTCCATGTCTTCATGGATTTTCCCTGCTCCCTAACTGAAGGGGTTGTGCTGCAATGTATGAATTGGGCACAGGTTCCCCACGCTCAGCTGACCTCTGCGTTATCACCATGGTGTCTTCCTGTAGATTTTCATATTATGCAAGCAGAAGTTTCTTTGAAGAAGGAAGAGATCTGGATTCCATGGGCAAATTTTTATTTTGAGACAGAATTTTACTCAGATGCCCAGACGGGCCTTGAACTCGTTTAATAGCCCAGACCCTTGAGCTTGCAAGCCCCTTTCTCTTGCTCTGACCCTTTTATTGTTGTGGTGATACATTATTTATGATTATTAAAGCTTGCCTGAGGATTCAGAAAGCAAAGTCAGTCACAAGCCATAGAAGCCAGGCACACACCTTTAATATCAGCAGTCAGAAGCTAGGAGGTGGAGGTACACACCTTTAATCTTAGGACTCAGGATTGAGAGGGAGACAGATGGATCTCTGTGAGTTCAAGGTCACCCAAATCTACACAAGAGTGATCTAGTCCTAAAAAAACACCTCACACAGAGATGATTTCAGCACCTGAGATCATATGCCTTTAGTCCCAGCATTAGGGAGGTGTATAAGATAGAAGCATGGGCTCAATATGAGACATCATTCTCCAGTCACACGGAGGAGGCGCTACAGTCTGAGGCTTGGTGGGAGCTCATGGAGACAGGGTCAGCCCATTCAGCCTGAGGTAGAGGTAAGAAGCTAGTGGTCATATGCCTTGCTTTTCTGACCTTCAACTTGAAGTTTGACCCCCAATATCAGTCTCTGGGTCATTTATTTTTCCTGTTACAGATGATGATGATGTGGTGTGAATGTGTGTGTGTGTACATATGTATGTGTGTGTTTGTGTGTGTGTACGTGCATGTGTTGATGTGTGATTTTTGTGTGTCTATTGTTTTATGGTGTGTCTGTGTGTGTTTGTATGTGAGTGTGTTTGTGTGTGTGTTTATGTGTGTGTGTGTGATGGTGTGTGTGTGTTTGTGTGTGTGTTTATGTGTGTGTGTGATGGTGTGTGTGTGTGTGTGTGTGTGTGATGGTGTGTGTGTGTATATGTGTGTGCGTATGTGTGTGTGTGAAACTGCTGTGTGTTGATATCATTTTCATTAAGGTAAATCAGGTTTAAAATTAACCATGGAATCATAGCTTAGGTCTTCAGGAAAACTCTCTTGGAACACTTCTATGCATAAAAAGGAAAACTCCCAGCATGAATTAGGAGCATTCACAGTGGAGAAACCCTTCCCTACTGACTGACAGCTGCTCCTGGGCTCTCATGTAGGATTCTGTCTCCATAAATTTACAAATGGGCTCTATTAAATGGAATCACTTCTTTGAAGCCTCTTATGCTATTAAAACTAAGGGCGGGAAAGTTTTTAAAAATTAAAGCTTCCCCCACCCCCTTTGCATAGACCATAATTTGATGCAAATTGTACTTTGTAAGTCACTGCACAGTCACTTAAAGCCTTTTCTTTCTTTCCTGAGGGTGAAGGCTCAAGGCTCCCAGCCTTTGTGCTGGTGCCTGGAGGAGGCTGCTTTTCAGAGTCTCATCTTTCCGAGGGTGCTCTGTGAAGATTTCCCAAGAATTGTCGGTGGCATCCAGCCCCACGCTTGAGACTGGCACTCTGGCAGGAGACTGGACTTACTGTTTGCAATGTTTCCAGCAAGAGTGGCTGTGCCACTGATGAGGCCGGGGACTGACAGTTTGTAGCTTGCCCTGCAGGTGTGAGGCACGGGTTCTGCTTCTGCTGACATGCACAGGGCCACCAGTACTTCCCCTTCAGCCCCTTCTCTTCTGGGATGCCTGACCAGCACAGGCTGTGCCCAGCAAGCAGAACACATTCCTCTTCTTCAAGGCCCTCACCAGAGCTCTGCTGCTCCCTCTGTGCAGGCCTTTCAGCTCACCGCTGCCACTCTCTGGCTCCAACTTTTCACTCGTCCACCGTGACAGCCAGTGACATCATTTGGCTAGTGTCTTTAGTATCTGTGTTACTCCTCTTTGCAGGACTTAGACTCTGTAAGGGGTTGCTAGAGGGACCCAGGAGAAGTGGGCCCAGGAGCCCTCCATTGTCCCGTCCCTAAGATTACTATAGTAACGGAATGTTCTTCTGAGAGGATTGACCACCTGCTCCTTCCTGGCCTCGTGGCACCTGTGGCTTTCTATTCAAGTTGGTGATAATTTTGCTAATTGACGAGTGTCTCAATGGCCACTCGAGCCTCATTAGGACAAGGACCCTGGATTTGCCGCTATGATTTCCTCTACTTTGTCCAGTTTCATTATTCATTACCCAGCAAAATGCCTGGGGATTTTGCGTAGACATAATATTGATACATTTGTGAACAGATTGAAAAGTAAGTCTCTCTTTCCCCTCCCCTTCTTCCTTTCTCCCCCTCCTCTCTTCTCTACCACATTTATCACCCCTCTCTACACATTACACATTTCTCTTATTTCTCCAAGTCATGGTGTAAGCATCAGATCTCAGCCTCTCCTCGAGGCAGCTGAGTCCAGACCTGGCGGGTGACGCAGCAGCACCTATGCCTGTCTGCCTAGAGCAGAGTTCCGACCTTGTGAGTTCTTAGCTGAGGTTTGCATCTGCCCAACTCCACACCTGGCTTTTGATGGTGGTAACAGACTTTCTAAAAGATCCTGGGATGGAGAAATTATCCTTCGGTTCTCTGGGTACCCTGCACACTCTACCTGGCAGGTGCGCCAATCGTACAATGCATTCAGCAGTAATTGCCTCTGAAATCTTAAAACCACACACTGTTTTAGCACCTGGGAGGGATTTGACTGAATGCCCATATTAGCTTGGTGCTCAGACTGAAGAAAAAACGCAGCGCCTACTTTTGACATCTTGGCAGCATTTGTGTGAACCTGCAGGCACACGGAGGGACCCAGCCAGGCCCAGTCCCGTGTCCCTACCGGGCATTGTCACGTCTAGCTTCCGCTGAGTCATTGCTCTCCCCAGAATTCACCTACATGCAATTCGAACTGTCACTTTAGACAGGGTTTTAATTTTGGACTTAACAGAAGTCCAAGGTTGTGTCAGAGAATAAAATCAAATTAATGGAGGGTCAGAAGTCCAGAACAACCGAGTCAGGCCCCCGTGTGAAGTCTTTAAGGGAAGGGCCACTTTCAAGCTTGTGTAAAGAGAAGGAACACAGATGCTAATGGCTGCAGTGTAGATGCTCGCTGGCTGGACAAGAGTCACTTTGAGGGACACACTGACACACAGTAGGTGTGAAGAGGGACTCTGTACCACGAGCAACCGTGTTGCCAGTTTTAGGTTAACGCGACAAAGGCTAGAGCCATTTGAGCTGAGAGGACATCCATTGAGGAAACGTGTCCATGAGATCGGGCAAGCTTGTGGGGCATTTTCATTACTGATTGATCCGGGAAGGCCCCGTCAGTTGTGGGTGAAGCCACCTCCGGGGTGGGGGTCCTGGGTGCTAAAAGGAAGCAGGCTGAGCAAGCCATGGGGAACAGGTCAGTAAGCAGCACGCTCCATGGCCTCTGCGTTAGCTCCTGCCTCCAGCTTCCTGCCCTGACTTCACAAGAGATGAGCAGTGACGTGGAAGCGTGAGCCCAATAAACCCTCTCCTCCCTGAGTTGTTTTGGTCATAGTGTTTCATCACAGCCACAGTCACCTTGACCAAGACATAGACTGTCCTGGCTCATTTGGGCATTCATATTTTCATGGCTGAACATGGGAAAATGTCAGGGAGAGACTCGTCAGCTAGGGGGAACTGACTATCTTGGTAACAAATCCTTACTGTGAAATTTTCTGATATTCTAGACTCACCCATCTAGCAGCAGCTGACAACCCCAGTTGCAGATAGGACCACGCTCTGTACTTCTCTCCATAGATACCCAAGTTCAAAGTACAGGGCTGCACCTGTCTCCCACGGGCAATGCCCTTACATGTGGAGGGGGCAAACAGCAGGAAAAAAGAAGTATAGCTCTTTGATAGTCTGACACACCCTTCCTCTCCTTTTCTTCTCCTTTCAGGCAAAGAAATGTGGACCCAGACATGTAAGAGCTTTTTTAAAATATCATTTCAAAGGAAAGGCTGATTCTCTGAAAAGTCATCAAATGCACTGTCTCATCCCACAGCAGTGTCTGCCCAGGCGATGAACAAGACGCCTAGGACAGACACGTTGAAGGTGGTGTCATCTGAAGGGTGACTAGCCTCACTAAGCCAGGGAAGCACTGGGCACATCGGGAAGGCAGAAGCCTGAAATAAGACTGTTGCTCTTGCATTGAGGGTGAAGTCAAGGGCCCCGAGGGAAAGAAGGGAAGCAAAGAATGGAAATTAGCCAATGGAAAGAAGATATCCAGAGAAAGACAGGAGGGAGAAACTCTTCACGGTGGGAAAGGAAATGTGAGCTGAGTTCAGCCCCTCGTCGGCAGCACCAGTGAAATAAAATAGGCTGCTACACGGGTGAAGCCAGAGCAAGTGCCCAAGGCTGCCGCAGGGAAGTTCTAGACTGGACTCCACAGCTGCAGTGCAGCGCAATAAGTAAGTAAGTAATAAGTAATAAATGCCTGCAGCAAATCAAGGACATTGGTGACACAGCCCTTTCAGAAATCCAAGGCAATGAGGATGTTCTGGATGAGACCGGACAAGGAGACTATGTTCTCCCTAATGAGCTGAAAAGTCCTTGTGCTGTAACTTTCTTTCTTGCTTCTATTTTTTTTTGTTTTTAATAATTTCATACATGGGCCCTGTATTTGCATAATTTCACCCTACCTCTTCCTACACCAACTCTCCTCCCATGACCCTAACTCCTTCTCAAATTCATGACTTCTCCTTTAATTACTATTGCTACACATGCATGCACACAACAGTTATACACAGTGAGAGACAGAGACAGATTGACAAGGACAAAGACACGCACACATTATGACACAAGTAAACAGCAATAAATGTAATTCCAAAAAAGTTTTTTTTGGGGGGAGACTGGGGTGATGGTTCAGGGGTTAAGGGCACTTGCTGCTATCTCAGAGGACACAGGATCAGTTCCCCAAACTCACACCATGGTTAACAAACATCAGTGACTCCAATTGCAGAGCATCCCTCACCTTCCCTTGGTCCCCACATGTACTAGACACATAGAGCTGAGAGTGTCTTTCCGGGTCAGTAACTGAGATTTCAATAGTTCCTGTAATGTTAGAAGGCAGGGTTACCGATCCCTCTATTTTTCAGCAGGGTTGGGTTGTCCTCACATGAAAATATTCTACTTGACCTCCTGGGGATCCAGATTTTCTGGCCACCAGCTATGCTGTTGAGTCAGCACAAATGTTTCTGTAGCTTTCGGTAATCATCATATACATACTTTTTTTAATATTTACTTTTTGGTTCTTAGGATAAATAAATCACTGTGTATAATATTATTGGTAAACATCACAGTGATTTATTTATCCTAAGAACCAAAAAGTAAATATTAAAAAAAGTATGTATATGATGATTACCCAAAGCTACAGAAACATTGCTTTAAAAATGATACAAAATTGGGGTTCTGGCAAATTAGACAATGCCCAGAGGACTGGCCACATCCAGCTGTTGGTACTCTTGTCTCCTCAGAATAATTACAAAAATTCTGCCTGTGGGTTTTCATCTTGAAGTGCTGGACCAGGACTAGAGACAAAACCCACAACTGCTGAGCCACAACTGCCGAGTGTTTGAATGAAGGACATATTGACACACTGAAGTGTTCCTGTCATACGCTACAAAGGAGGTATTATTTTATCTTCAATTTTTTTCCTTACAGAAGTATTTGAACTCTCTGTGATCATTAGCAGCTGGGCATGTACCCCTGTTCTTTGATGCAGTTATTTGAAACGTAGAATGTGTCTGCTTCCACTGTCTGTTTTCTCCCTTAAATTAGGACAAGAAGAGGCAAGCAGGCCAAGGCCAGAGTGCCAAGTTACTCAAAGAATTCGGTCAAGAGCAGAGCGTTCTGTGTGTTTTACAAACACAAGCTCATTCCTTTTTTTTTCCTCACCAACCTCTCAAAGCAAATCAGATTCGTAATTTACAAATAAGCAAGGAAGGGAACAGAGAACTTAATCAACAGTTACTATGGGCTCAGATGTTTCTGTTTGTGTTCCGTGTCACCGTGACCAAAGTATAGGAGCAAAGCACCTTAAAACAAAAGGATTTCATGTAGCTCACAGCTTTAGAGGGCTCAGCTCCTCGTCCCGAGGAAAGCATGGGGGAGGCAGCAGCATTCAGAACATCACAGGCTGGGAAACCAGCAAGGAGGCAGGAAGGTGTCAGGGCTAGTATAAGTACCTAAAGACCGGCCCTGAGTGACTCAGTTCTTTCAGCCAGATGAAGGCTCCAGTAACTTCACAAATAGTACTACGCTGGATACTTTTTTTTCTCAACTTGACATAAATGAAAGCATTCTGGCAAGAGGAATCTCCACTGAGAAATGCCCCTGTCAGAGGGGGTAGTAGTGGGACAAGTCTGCGGCACATTTTATTGTTGAAGATTGATGAGAGAGGGCACAGCCCTGGAGGCAGTGCCGTCCCTGGGCAGGAGGCCCTAGGAGGAATAAGAACAGTGGATGCCTGTCAACCTGGACCACAAGTCAAATAAACCATGCTTCTTTATGGTTTCTGCTTCAGTTCCTTCCTTGAGTTCCTATCCCGACTTCCCTTCTTGATAAGCAACAAGCCAAATAAACCCTTTCCTCCTCGAGCTGCTTTTGCTCATGGTGGTTTATCACAGCAGTAGAAAGGAAACTAAGACCAACCAGACTTCTTCAGAAGACTGCTTCATCTTCTAGAGACACAATATTTTGATCATGACTTTGCATCAGACTCTACCATTCAAATTCCAATGCTGCTGTAAGACTACGTTTCAACAAAAGACCCAATATCCACACATTCAATAACTCAACTGGAAATTGTAAGCATACATATATATTTATGTACACCTGGTCTATGTGATTATAGTTACAATTATATATGTAATGTAAATATGCATGGAATCTATGTACATATGAGTGTATATATTTATCAACTATCTCTCCTCAATCATCTATCCTTCAACTATATAGCTACCTATCATCTATTATCTCCCACTCATTATCTTTCTGTATGTATATATATATGTATGTATGTATGTATGTATGTATGTATGTATGTATGTATGTATAATGTATTAGGTACTTTTTTGATGCTGTTGCAATGTATCATGACCAAGACAACTTATATAAAAGAATGCGTTTCTTTGTACTTTCAGTGACAAGGGCAGAGGCCATTAGTATCAGGTGACACGTTGCAGCCGGTGACTGGGGCAGAAAACTGAGAGATCACATCTTCAAATGCAAACACGGAACAGAGACGACAAACAGGAAGTAAGCCAGACTTCACACTTTGAATGCCCACTCCCAGTGACCTCTCTAAATAGCACGACTCCCAGTGGACTAAGTATTCAGACAAATCAGCCTTTGTGGTACATTGTCACTGAAACCATCGCAATACACATCGTAAATGTTATCACAAAGGAAAGGCCACCCCCATCTTAAAGTAATATCATTATGCTTATCCTTCTTGGGATCCATGCCTACAGCTGTCCCTCTGCCTGTGAAACTGGTGTTTGAACTTACACTGAAGACAAGCATTCCCCCAGCCCCGTCATTACTGAGTACATTCAATTGTGCAGACAAATAACCATATAGAAGACAGATCTTTACACACACACCACCAAGACACGGCAGTGCTTAACTACATATAGTCAATAATGCCAACAAACGCCAGTTGATATGAGCTCAAATACATGAATCATGTGTTAAGATACATTAGTTTATTTTTTAAATATTTTGACGATTAAAGCTTTCTGTATAATGTAGGAAACTGTGTGAAATGCCCTCCTGTATTACCGTACAGGTGTCCACTATGACTGTACCCCACAGAAAATACAGTGAGCATCGCACCTGTGATGTAAATAGGGATGTAGTCACTATTTGGTAGTAATAGCTAAGCAACTGTACATCTCTATAATTTTGTCATTTCTAGATTTCCATCTAGGCGGAGTCCTGCAGATGCAGTCATGTAGAACGGATGTCTTCATCCAGCTTTTCTAGAGACTCATCCGGGTGATGTGCAAGCAATGGCTCACTCTTTTTCATCTGAAAGTATGTGCTGTGGATGCACCATGGAGAAATGGTTAAGCATGTCTGGGCTTGGGGACTATTGTGAATAACACTGCTGTGAATATTTTTGCTCGGGGTTTTGTGCAAACAGAGCCTGACTTATATCTATAAGTGCTCGGGAAAATATCTGCTGCCTCACAGGCAGTTTTCTGTTAGTTATCAAAGAAACATCCTCCAGCATTTCCCTGGCTTCGCTCGGTGGCTGCTAGCATTTAGTTTTGTCATACATTTTATTTTAATCATTTATAAGTGTATTTACACACACATATAGTGACAATAAATTCTGTTTTTCATTTTAGTTTCTTGTTAAAGGTGATATAAAATATTTTTAATGTTTGTTTATCATTTGTGCATCCTTTTGCCAAAATGCCTCTACATATATTAAGGTAACTCTCTAAAAGGATTTTATAAAAATATTAATTTGTTATGACCCCATACCCCTAGTTAATGATGTGCTGACAACAGCTAACTTCTGGGGGGAAGAGTCAGTTTTATTGTAGAATGTGACCTCTGGTAGGTTGGCCGTGCTCCAGTGGATGGCTCACCACCCAGAAGTATGTAGGCACCAAAAACTGGGCCTGGTAGGTTATTTGCAATAACACCAAAAGAGTGCATGAAGTCAGGAGAATGGGTTGGAGACAGTAGGTGGATCTGCGGGAATGAGGGACGGGTGCATATGACCAAAATACACTGTATGTGTGTATGACCTTCCCAAGGAATTTCTACAAGTCACATTAAAATGTTAAGCTGTGCTTTTATTGCTCATTGCTTTTTTTTTTTTTTTTTTGTCAGACAAATAGGTTGTAAATATTGTCTGCCAGTAAGGGAGTTGTTTTTTTCTTCCTCTTAACAGAGATTAAAAGAAAATAAACTGTTTTGATGATGTTCAATTCACTTATTTCCCTTTTATGTATCGTAGTTTGAATGTCAAATCTATGAATTTCATTATTATCTCTGTGTGATCTTTAATGGTTTTCTATTTTTGCTATGCGTCAATGTTTT
Source organism: Cricetiscus sungorus (assembly GCA_030556225.1). Taxonomy (NCBI): domain Eukaryota; kingdom Metazoa; phylum Chordata; class Mammalia; order Rodentia; family Cricetidae; genus Cricetiscus; species Cricetiscus sungorus. Next base: position 7,389,198 of record JANBXA010000429.1, read on the forward strand.
AAGTTGAGTCTGAGAGACAACTGAGCGGTGAATAGCACACACTGTCCCCACAGAAGACCTGAGTTCAGTTGGCCAGTGTGCGCTGAGAGGCACCCGCAAAACTAAAAACAAACTCATATTTTAAAATATGTTTTAAGATAGTCTTGCATAAGATATTTGACTTTGACCCAAGCTCACTTAAATAATCTATTTCATTATTTATTTACTCATTTATTACATCTTCATATTATGTCTAGAGGGCGTTTACTTACGAAACTATCTTCCGTTCACTTGCAAAATCGTCTGTGTGTGTGCGTGTGAGTCTACCGCTGATCTCTGTTCCCATGGATCTATGTATCTACCTCCCTTCCTATCCATACAGCCAAGTTGTCTCGCTGTGCAACTCATTAGGGAGTACTCCGTTTTCAGGATCGCTTTAGAATTCTAATTCCATTAATCATGTGTAATTTAGAGTAAAATTACCTCTGTCTCCAAAAACGTTTCTAGGTTTGAGTAGGAAGCACAGAACTGGTGGGTCCTATGGTAGGGCAATGATGTCACTTCTATCTTGAGTGTTCCAACACGTGTGCATGGTGCCTCTTCATTTTAATCTTTGTAGATTCAGCATCCAACCCGCATGTTTTGTTACACTTACACTTAAGTGTCTCACGACACCTCTACTGTCTACATACAAATGATTATTACTAGCAGAATGCTAAGATGATTATCTTATGTCCATATATAAGTTTACTAAACTTATATATGTTCTAGGACTTGTTTTTCTTTTTCCCTCCCATTCTTTCTCCCTTTCCTTCATCATTTTCTTTCTTCCTTTTCTCCCATTTCTCTTTGCCTTTCTTCTTTCCTCTGCCCCTTCTTCTCCTTTCCAATATGTTGCAGTTTTAATTTTCCCCATTTATAATCATTTTACTCCCCTCCCCATAGGCACTCACCTTTCCTGCCTCTTCGTGTCTTTCTTGGGATGAATATGTGTGGCTCAAGCACACACATTGTCTTGTTTTCCCTGTTAGAAGACAAAGCACTTAGTCCTTCCCTGGTAATATTATGCTACCTGAAGGTTTTAAGAAGATAACTTTTATTCAGTGAAGGGATTATCTGCTATTTTTATTTTTGTGATTTTTTTAATAATCATAAACAGCTTTTAGATTTTGTCAAAATCATTTTCGCATCAATTGACTTAATCGCTGTGCTTGTCTTTCTGAGTCTGGCAATTGAGTGGATTGCATTGATTGATGTTTGAACACTGAGATAGCTTCCCAGCCTTGAAACAAGACTCACTTGGTCATGGCTTCTAACTGTGTTTATATATTGCTGAATTCTACTTGTAAGTATTTTTAGGAAATTTTGCATTTGTATTCATGAAGGCTATGCATCCATACTTTTCATTCCTGTTCTGACTCTGATTGTTTTTATTAATGTAATTGAAGCTTCATCAAATGAATTGGGGATAATTCTATTTCTTTTGTATTCTGGGAAAGATTATGGAGAACTATTGTTAATTCACCTTTGAATATTTGATAAAGTAAATTTAGCTGGATCTCAAGATGTTTTTTGAAAAAGTTAATTTAGGGGACTGGACAGATAGCTCAGCAGTTAAATACACTCACAGCTCTTGCAGAGGACCCAGGTTTAATTCCCATACACATTGTCCCACATAACCAGCTGTGGCTATAGTTCCCAAGGATTTAGTGCTCTCTTCTGGTCTTTGAGGGTATTTCACTCATGGGCTGCACATAGGTTCCCAAACACTTGTGTGGTACACATGCGTTCATGCAGGCAGACACTCGCACACTCAGACACATATAAATAACCTTTAAAAATCCAGTTCCTTGGTAGTTTTATGGTCATTTATCTTGTCTGTCTTATAGCACATTTTATCATTTTATTTTTTTTTTTTTTTTGAGGAACTGACACTTTTCATCTTAGTTCACAAATTGTGTACAGAGATCATTGTAGAATTCTTTTTCTATCGTTCTCCTTTAGTAGCACTGTGATTTGACTGTTGGGTCCTTTATGGATTATTTAGAAGGTGGATTTTCTGGTGTGTGTAGTGTGTAATTCTGAATATATATATATATATATATATATATATATATATATGTTTTCTCTTTATGTAATTTCTCTCTATATATAAAATATATAATTTTTCTATATATCATATATATATATATAGTGTATATTCTAGTTTAATTGCATTTTGGTCAATAAACACACATTTTACGATTTCCATTTGGGGAAATTGTTTCACGTGGGTGTGGTTCCTGTGATCCACGTTCCATAGTTTTTGTATGTATACATAAGCTGCCATTTTGATAAAAACATTAGAGCTACTTAACCATTGAGCAAGCTCTCCAATCCCCCCCTCCTATTCCTCTTCATTATCTACCTCATCACCTCTTTATTGGAGATTAATCTTAAGGACTCACCCTTTCCAAGTATTTGACCACTGAGCTACATCTTCAGCCCTTCTCCTGGAACTTACATTGAGACAGGCTCCCACTGAATTGTCCAGGCTGGCTCGAAATTGTTATCATGCTCCCTTAAATTCCTGAAAGTTTGATTGCGGGTCCCTGTCCCCAGGTCTGGCTGTAAGTTCCCTTTACCTCAGATGCATTCTACTCTCCTAATAGCCCCTCATTCATATACACCTTAGTCCCCCCACAATATTTGCATTCACACTGGACTATACTCTCTTTCATACGGAAACAGCAGGAGCCATAGATGATGTGTGGGAAGCTCATCACTATGGATAAAGTGATGTGAAATACTGACCCTGTTTGAGTGATGACACGAAATCATATTCATAGCAAGGGTTTGTGGTTTGAAACTTTAAGCACACTCTTGTGTTGACGCTGACTGTGGGCCTTTGTGTCTGTGAAGCTTTGTTTCTTTCCACTTTTCCCAGGACTTTCCCAGGCTGTTTTTCTTGCTTGCCACACTATCCCTATAAAAATGTATATAAGATTAGCAAGACATTGCCAACTTTAAATTCATGACCTGATTATTTATAGTTTTTAAGATGTTATGCCATCAGCACCATCTACAGAAGGTCCGATTCCATGAGACTTCAGCACATAAAAGTTCTTTCCCAGGCAGAGTCTTCATCCCATTTCCTCCAATCAATTTGCCCCTCTTTAGCTTCATCCTGCGCACCCATGTTCACCTTTGCCTCCCTCCAGAAATTTGTGCCCATTACCATAAGCTCTGTTTTGAAGCATTCAAATATTCAAATGTGATATTACATTTATCATAGTTGCTATATGTTGTTAATCTATGCTAATAGTTCTATAAGGATATTTAACTTTTACTTCCAGTTCCCATCATTTTATCTGGTACATGGGATTGATAAATGTGCATTTGATGCAAATTTAATTAAATTTATAAATATAAAGAAGGAACCCTGTATTACAGGTGAATAATGTGATTTTCTTCAGTAATGACTTCTTTTTCTCATGAGGCCAGAAATTCAGTAGAGATTAAAATATATATGAGGACACATGGATGTGTCCACTAAAGATAAAGGCATACTTATTTCCCACATTCACACCTATCAATTTTGAACTTTCTTTATGTAAAGGCAGATGGATGTGTCCACTAAAGATAACAGCATACATATTTCCCACATTTACACATATCAATTTTGAACCGTCTTCAGCTCTGTTAGGAATACCAATGCCCTATTGAAACATGGGGATTGATTACCCTATGAGATAAAGCACTGGGTCTTCAACCCAGCATGAATGTACTGTGCCCATTACAACTTCCCAGTCACTTAAGCCAGGTCTTTAAAGCCACGCCAGTTGGATGTGGCAAGCCATGGTGTGGGTCATGCTTGCTCACGTGTCTGTGGTATGGTTCTAGTGCAGCTAAGCAGTGATCGCCCTCCTGGAGCATTGCCAGGCACCACACTGTAGTTGCTGTCTCTCATAGTGGTACCAGTTGTTCAACTTCAAAGTTTAATCCCCCTGACAGACCTCTGAGTCTGTTCCTGATGTTGATACCATCTTGTTGAGAACAAGTCATTATTCTGAGAGCTGACACCTCTCGTTCATGAGACTCCTCTATAGGAATTGGAACTGGACATTAATCTGTTTGATTTCCAAAAATCATTGACCTTACTTGCCTTTGTGAATATTGGCAAGTATATTAGCAACTGAAAAGGACGGAAGAAAGAGAAACATTTTAAAATTTTGCCAGGCACCTAGATAACAGGAAATAAGTGGTACCCATTCAGTAGCCTATCAAGTAAGCAGTATGCATAGTGCTCTGCAGAATTTAACGGACAGTCACTATCTTTAGTGATCCAGGTATTTGCTTTTCCGAAGATGTGTAAAAGAATGTTTGTTCCTCAGATAAGAAATGTTTTTCTCTACACATCATCCTACACCCAAGAAAAGGATTCGTTCCAAATTCAAATCAGGCAAACGGGTATTCCATAGTGTTTGCCTTCCCTCAACATATCAAGTTTGCCTGCAGTTCTCAGGGCTAAAATATTGTGTCAGAATGACATGGCCATAAACGCAGTAACTGCCAAATTTATAGACCATCAAAGAAGGCTAGAATTCCAATTATCAGTGAACCAAAGAAACCGTCTTCAATAAAGAAGATATAGGGAAATGTGTCTGGTGGAGGGACTGATTGAATACCTCAATGAAAGCCCATGCGGTTGCGCCCCCTTCTGGCCATGTTGGGTGTAGAAGGGCTACAACGCATTTCTCTATCAACAATCTTGGCTTTCTTGTAGGCTCACTGGTCTTGGCTGCGTGCTTTCTTTGCAGTATTTTGATCTTGAATTTCTGAAGATAATCACAGCAAGGCAGTCAATTCTCAGGCTTTCCTTAAACATCGCCTTCGACTAAGTCCTTGGCCTTCGGATGCCAGGCAAATGTGAAAGGCGAAGCGTGGGAAGGCCTTGTGGGCATTCCTTTCGAATGGTCCCAGAGCAGTTTCTGACACCTTTGGCGCTGGAGGAAATTTGACTTCACAGGTGCTGGGTTCTCTGAGTATAATGTCCTTGTGGAAAAATGGACTTGTTCTGTCTCGCAGAACATCCTTCACAGGCCACAGGTGTTCTCCTTGCCAGGCAGCACATTGTAAGTCCCTCCCCCAAGTGCTCAGGCTCCCTGCCTGCCCCCTCCCGGCTCTTTGGGAGACCCACCTCAAGGAAAGCCTTAACGGGCTCTCTAAGTGGAGGCTGAAGGGAAGGACATTGGGTTCTGACCTGAGTCAGTGGGATCATTGCAAGAGTCTCTGTCAAGGCGTTTGGAACCAGTAAGGGTTGGGAACAATACCAGAGAGACTAAAGGGAGGGAGGAAAGGACAAAATATGTCTACCCACTAGGTTGAATATTTAATAGAGAAAAATCATTTTTAAGACATTGGACTGAAATCCTACACCGTGTTCTAGGTATCGGCCCAAGAAACACCAAGTTTCAAGGCTGTGTTTTGCTTATGGCCTCCCTCACTTCCCTTCTTACTTCTGACACTTTTCATCCATGATCTGCTGTTCTCTGCTTGTAGCTGTCAAGTCTGCAGGAGAGACAATGAAAAATAGTGAGGTTCTAATCATGCCATTTTCTTTAAGAAGGTGTCTTAGAAATCTCTCCTCTCTCTTCTTCAGCTGCATTTGACAGGATGCCTATGACTGCAGCAGAGATGATTCAAGCAAACACTTGCGTCACTTGCGTCAGCCATATGCTCTGGGGAAATTGTAGGCATTGGGGGCAGAAAAACCTTGGGTTCTGAGAAGCTTCCCTCAGAGACTTGGCGGGATGTGGAGAAATGTCGGTGCCAAGCATGCCTGTGGATCAGTGATAGAAACAGAAAGATGAAGATGCAATAAAAAGGGTCAATGAGTGATGGAGAACAGAAACTTTCTATTTGGCTCCATCTTGGCTTCATTATCTCTGTGATTCCCAGCTGTTTTCCCACCTGGGTCCCCTGAGAGGATCGCATGGCTCACAGAGGTTAACTCTCCTGACGTTTCTTCTAGCTCAGCTGCTTGTCTAGGAGCCTTAGACACTTTCTTTATAATTTCAGTGACATCATTGTTTCTAGCACTAAAGGGAACTAATGCTACTGTTGACCTTACAATACTCAGCTCAGTCAAGAGATAAGAGAAAGGCTTGAGGTGTGGGCATCCTCTCTCTGCTTTGAACAGCTTCTTAGAAAAGCTCTGGCCCACATTCCTCCCTGAGAAACAACCATGCCTCTGGGAAGTCACCCTGCAGATGCAGCTTCAGACAGGTCTTACAGCAAAGTTCTTGTGACAAAGAAACCCCTTAATAATCGACCAGGTTCACTGAATAACAATCCTGTAAGTTCAATAAGCATTTTGGGGATCATAGTGAAGTTTATATTTCTAGTGACTTGATTCAGAAGAAAAATTCAAGTCTGATGTCTTACATCCAGAGTTTGCTAGATGCAACATTACTTATTTGACTAGCACATTGGTGCTTAACTTGACTGAGTTCTGTTTTGATAAGCACACTATCCAGCTTATTATTTCACCAACTATCAGAGTAGCACTCACCATGCAGTAATATAAATAGCATTCAAACAAACACTCTTAGGATTACACTGCTATTAAAACACACACACACATACACACACACAGAGACAGACACACACACACACACACACACACACACACACCAAATGCAATGTCATTTGTGTAAAGATTTGAAATCGTTAAGGCAATATATCAAATTAAACTGGAATGCCTCTCTAGCCCTTACTGGATTCATATTTAATACCAGGTAACAAAAATATGATCAGGCAAGTTAAGAATTCTAGCATGCGAGAAGAGGGGCTCCCGAGGCCTCACTCTCAGCAGGTGATAGCCACTGAGAGAGGGAGAGCCACTTCTCTTGTGTGGTGGCTGTTGCCATTGGCCCAGTAGATTGTCCCATACCTATGTGTGTACAGGGAGCATAGTGGGTTATGAAGAAATGAAATCAAGAACACGTTAGGAAGAAGATGCATTGGGGATAGCCCAGGCGGAGCTGGAGGGGGGCTGGATAAGATGGAGACACAGTGCACACATGCATGAATTTTTCTACAGAATAAATTTAAAACTTTAATGGCTACCGAAATATAATGTCTGTATTTGTGTTCACATCTCTGCCCTATACCACGACTGCTGAGTTCTCCAGCTGTGTATTGCATGGTAGTTCTTCTAGTATAGCATTTGTTTTTACAATATCAACCCAAACAGGAGTTTTCATAGGTATCTTTATGATGGACATTAAGCATTTTTTTTAATTTAATCCTGAGAAACAATACAAATATGTACACAATATACTTTGTTTGCTCAATATTTATGGTGATTTACATAGTCTTATGTTTATGCATGTTACTATTTACAAAACTCATTTGTTCAGCAAATATTTGAGGCTATTCTGCATACCATGCACTGTGGGTATCAAGCGGGAATAAGACAAGCCCACACCCACAAGATGCATTATCACAAAGGGAAGTCAGACATAAAAATGAATTATGGGTGATAAAGTTCTGAGGACAACATGATCAAACGTGCTCATGGGTACTATAAAAAAAAAGGAGTGGCGATTTATTTTTGTTTTGTGCGGAGACAACATTAGGGCCAAATATAGCTGATTAAGTATTTAATGAATGGCTCTTGCTGGCGACAGCAGAGTCCATCTGGAAAACACAAGGTAGATAAACCTTCTTCTGGGCTTTCAGGACTGACAACATAGAGGGAATGTCCCTGGTATCCCTGGTATGAACGAGATTCAATTGAAAAAAATCACTGTTCAGTGAATCTGTTGCTAAAACTTGACCCACAATCTCACAGCTGGGGTCAGCTCTGGCTTCAATATCAGACAGAAACTTATGCAGACAAAAAGAGGAAAAAATAAACCTTTGGCAAAGTGTCCTTTCTCTGTATGAATGCAGACACAATCTGCCCATGTTTGGAAATGTCTGTATGCCCAGGAAGAGCTAGTAAGATGAAGGCCATTGAGCACATGAACAAGTCAGCAGGACTGAAGGGAATGTAGTCTAGTGCTCCTGAAGTCCAAATGGGTCTTGTGGCATCTGAACTGTGTTTATCCACAGCTGTCCTCACAACACTTAATATATCCCCAATCCAGTATCTATTCAAACTACTCAACCGGTGGTACTTTTGCTTTGGAGCTACTCCCAGTTTTCCAAAGTAAGAGTAAAAAATGTCTCCGTACTTAGTCACTGGCATGCTTCTAAAGGCACTTTCTCTATTAATTCATTCTTTTACTATATTCGTTGTATGTTAACATATTGGCAATACAGCGCTTACCCGTCACTTGGCTGTCCCTGTGATAGAGCACCGTGACCAATGTGCTTACATAAGAATGAAACACTGTCATAGTGCGAAAGCATGGGTGTGAGCAGCAGTCATGGTGGCACAAGCAGGAAGCTGAGAGCTCATATCCTCAAAGGCAAGAATGAGATATAAAGAGAACTGGAGTTAATGAGATATAAGGAGAACTGGAGGCTAGACATTCTCAACCCCACCCCTAATATTCCCTCCAACAAGGCCGGACATATTAAGTCTCCCCCAAAACAGTGCCACCACCTGGGGGCCAAGAATTCAAATATTTGGGGAATGTTTCTCATCTAAGTCACCACAGGGAGACTAGATTGGGGTTAGCAGCAGGCAGTGTCATGAGCCAGACCAGCAAACACACTAACATGATTCAACAGTCCCTGGTCATTTTAGTACACCCATAGAGTGATCTTTTAGCATATAGCTGAAGGCAGGGTGGATGTGGAGTAGGATCAGAATGGAGGCATTTGTGGCAAAAAATAAGGAAGGGTTTTTGAGGGCAGATAGCATGGATTATACCTCACACCCAGCTTTATTCTTCCTGACTTGAAGGTTTTTTATGTCACAGAATCACCCAGGGCAGGACATGACCAGTTGAAATAAACCAATAAGAATGGTTGAAATGAACTCTGCAGGATAACCCAGATTTCCAGGGTGTGTCACCGAAGTTGGAGATGTAAGGCAGAGGATGAGGGACCATTTAGGCTGGGATTTCTCCTTATGGCACTCTAGCACCTATTATTATTGATTTGGTGTGTGCATTGAGATTTGAGAGATAATGGCTCACGACTCATTTCCTCCCCTCTGAGTTCTACATTGACTGAAAGGAAAAAGGGTGGAGTAAAGACAGTTGGAAATCAGAATCCCAGCTCTTATATTAGGCTTACACTAACAGGCTCTGTTTGGAGAGATTCACTCCAGTTGGAAGCCATGGCTAAACTGCAGGGTTCTGAGTCTACGCTTGAGTTGACTCACAGGGACTCATGACTAAAGGAGACTAGTAATGCAGATACCAAGAGACACCCCAGTATGTTCTCGGGTAGTTACAGTGGAAGCAACTTGGCCTCGCCCTCTACCAAAGGGGTTTGCATCATAGAACCATAGATACAGCCTAAAAGAACCACCCAGGGAGAAAAGGGTACCATAGCTGGATCATATACACCTAGCTCTGTGGTATCATTCCAATGATTGTGGAGTTGATTTTTGACCATGGACAGTTCCTCTTGCTATATCTGAAAGGTTAGAATGCCTTGCACAGTTCTCACATAGAAACTCAGGAAGGAGAAAAACCCATCCAATGAATATTTAAAAATACCAATCACTATTTATGCTCTAGCTATGTTGGCCATATGTTTGTGATTTCCAAGTATAATTTTTTCATAGATGGTAACTGTGCTCTGAAAGTGTAAGAGGGTGGTCTGATAGAAGCTATTCTGCTAGAGGCAGAAGTAAAACTCTCATATATGTGAGATGTTTCTTGCATTTTTTTTATATCTGACTCAGAAGAACAAAGTCTGTATTTAAAAGGGAGTGTTTAAATATGGATTTGTGGAGATTGTGTGCTTTCTTGAATTCTTAGTTCCCACTAATAGAGATTTTCATTGCACAATTCATTGTAGGGTAGATAATATGATAGAAAATGTGCAGGTGTGATGACATTTTCAAAATTACTACCCAGAGAAAGATTTCTTTCATCTGCTGTTTTCTTTCTTTCATATTTTAAAACTAATTTTAAAGTTAGTATACAAAGTCACTGTTCTAATTCAGCCTCTCCCCCAACTGCCCTTTCTCATATCATTTTTAATATGTATTTCTTAGTTGAGTAGAACTCTTTAAGTTGGAGCTGATCTCAGTGGTAGATTGTGATCATTAATGTCAGCTGTCAACCTGACAAAAATCTAGAATCACAGGGGAGATGAGCCTCTTAGTATATAAGAGGCATTAATTGTTGTGGGAAGATATGTCCACTGTGAGTGACAGCATTCCCTAAGCTGTATGAGTGGAGAGAATGGTAAGCCTGGGCATGCATGCATCCATTGCTTTCTTCAGACTGAGGATGTGATATGATTGGGTGGGTGCTTCAAGTTTCAGATGTGTTGATTTTCCCACAATAACCTGTGCCTTGAACTGTGAGCTAATATAAGCCCTTTACCCCTTAATTTTTTTAGCCAGAGTATTTTAGCACAGCAACAGGAAAAGAACCTAACATGCTTATCCTTTAACATGGATGAAATGTTATGAGAGGGTGTGTTTACCTCATGAATGAATTCTTTGAATTTTCCAACAAAGAAAGTTCTTGTTTCTTTGGACAAGTTGTAAAACCTTTGAGTATGTTGTTTTCAATGCAATGACACTGGGAAAAGCTAACTGAATGGTCTATATTCTTTGGTGAATAGTACTGCAGATGAGCAGCAATCAGATTCATTCCCACTGGAGACACAGTTGAACCCATTGTGAATAACCCCTGTAGGCCTGTGTTTCATCCTTAAATTCTATTCTTTCTTAATGCCACACAAGATTTTAGTTCATTACTCCAGAATGATTTCAGAAGATGAAAGGAATTTCACATGACCACAGAGCTTGGCCAATTCAATTCTTCACAACCCAGAAGCTGAGACTGTTATTGACCTGAAATAACACCAGAGGATGGCTGTCCTGGGGTCCCACTGGAAAAGACTGTGTAAGTCCTTATTTTCCATTCTTCCATATGAATCAAGACCTTGAACACTGGGCTCACAATTTACAACTGAAAAGAGGTTCTACAGCCTCTTGGGACTATGCATTCTTTAGAAACATGGACAGAAACATCCATCGTCATGTTCCTTGTAGTGGCTGTCACTCTTACTTAGAAGGATGATATGGTTATTACTACTTCACAATCAGTAGCTCATGAGCATAAACAGATAAAATACCAGAACTGTCATGCTCTATATGACCTACCATACCCTTTATTTTACCTAGTGGTTACCTTGACAACAGTTTCGCTGCAGGTGTTGCTGAAATGATGCAAATGGAGACGTTCCCAGACTCACTTGTTTTTATTTCTTGTTTAAATTCCATCCAGTCATGGGATGCTACATGCAGAATCAATGAGTTGATTACATGACAGTCTGGACCAAAAGCCTGCTGCAAGGTGATGTGCCTTTGGTGCCATGGGCCCTTAGGTGCCATTTTCACTTGAAATATCTCTGCCTCTAGCTGTGTCTCTAAAGTGTTCACTTTAATATTCAAAGTAATTTATCTATTAACAATAGATCTGAAAACAGGGCCTTATATGGACTCACAGAGTATATGTCCATGTAGACTTCCACTATATGTGTAGGTAACCTCGTGACTTCTAAGATGGGTGACGTAGAGGAAATTAATTTTGAGAAAGTTCATGGTACATGGTTGATCCAGAATCAGAGCATTGGCTTTAGTTCTCCCAATCTATAGCATAGGCCAAAGAGAACAAGGAGAGGACCAAGCCACACTAATCCTTCTGGATGGATAGAACCCAGTAGAGCCTTTTATTTTATGAAGCAAGGTAAATAAAATGAGGTGTTGGTTAATAGAAATTCATCTCTCACAGTAAGCTCTCTAACGAGTTCTACTGCAAAGGAACGGCTTCACAACAGTTATCTTCAAATTCTCTTCCTCAAGCTATGTGATGTAAGAGAGTTGTGGTGGACACTCTTCTACTAGTTATCCTGAAAGGGCTCTTTGCAAGTGTTGATATGTTTTAACACATATGGATGTGTTCACTGCGTGTGTTAAGGCTCAGTTCCATGAAGAGGTTGCTTGGATAAGATGGATGGATTCCCTTTTTAGATCAGTTTTTGCTCTACTCACTTCTATTTGTTTAACTTGGAAGGACACTGCATAAGGAGCATGTTCCAGACTCTTGGTACTGTCTTCTTCATATACAAAAGTAGGGATCTCTCTGGTATTTTCTCAATAACTTTAAATGTTTATATGTCACTGTGTGCCTTCAACAATAGAACAAAATCAAAGGAAAGTATGAGTAACAGAAAGGGCACTATAACCCATAAATTCATGTTGAGAGCAGAGACCAAAATGAAGACAATAGAGCAATCCTTGTGCTGGCTTGGCATTTGGGTCACCATTTCCTGGAGATGAAAGTGTGACTCCTAAGAGGATAATTGCTATATAAAGTTATGGGAGGAAGGCCATGGTTCTGGACAGGGATTTAACACTTCACCTCAACAAACCAGTCCAAATTAAAGTGAAGTCATTTCTAGCAATGAAATACAATCAAAGAATTTGACACAGTAAGAAACACACAGAATATCATAGCCAGAAGTCATTTATGATAATAGTTCATCTATTTAAAGAGCAGTCTAAGCCATCAAACTGCAGCTCAATTAAGGATTAAATCCTCATTGGAGAACTTAAAACAGTAATCCCCTTTCTGACACCATTCTATTCTTGTGCGTGTCCACACCGATACTCTTGTTTTTAGTGTTTTAAGCACATCCATCCACTTGTTTTCTGGTTGTATCTGTGAGTTAAGCCTTTGTCATGATGATACAGCTTTCTGAAATGCCTTTCTCTTTCTTGCCTGCTGAAGATCTTTGTTGCTTCCCCCAAGGCCTGTGAGACCCGCTGTGACCATTGCCAATCCTAATCTTCCTTAATATGCTCACTCCTTCCTGTATCTAAACCTATGCAACCCTAAAGTGGAGATTTCTATCTAACGTGGTAGCAGATCCATGGAGCTAATAGATTGTTACAGCCTTTATGCCTTCTTCAATTGTTTCCCAAATTGAGCATCGTGGGGTTATTTTGATCCAGAATCACTTATTTTTAGAGTTCTTTGTATGATCACCAAATTGAAAATGGTTTCTGTATGACTCCACATATAATATTTTATGAAAAGTAACAATTAATTTATAGGTCAAGCTCCTAGCAACTTCATAAGAACATAAGTCCAACTCAGATTATATATATATATATATATATATATATGTATATATATATATATATTCTTATTTTACATATTGATTCCAGTTCCCCTCCCTCCCATTCCAACAAACCCCCTTCCCATCCCATTCCCCCCCCTCCATTCCACAGGGAGGGTGATGCCTTTCCAGGAGGAATCATCAAAATCTTTCAAGTCATTTGGAGTAGGGACTAGGCCCTCCATCCTACCTCTAGGATAAGGGAGTATCCTTTCCATGGGAAATGTGCTCCCAAAGTCCTTTCATGCACCAGGGTTCATGCATTCTGGGTTCATGCTTCCTGGTTCCTCTGTCAGAGTTCCCTTAGACTGCCAAGGCCTTCTAAATGATACCTGTGTTCAGGGTGTCTGAGTCAGTACAATGCTTGTTTCCCAGCTATCAGTCTGGGATCCATGAGCTCCCACTTGTTCAGGTCAGCTGTCTCTGTGGGTTTCTGTAGCCTGGTCTTGACTCCTTTGCTTATTACTTCTCCTTCTCTGTAACTGGGTTTCAGGAATACGGTTTAGTGTTTAGCTGTGGGTGTCTGCTTCTGTTTCCATAAACTACTAGATGATGGCATATAAATTAATTATCAATCTAATTATCAGGGAAGGGCATTTAAGGTAGCTTTTCCACTTCCACTATTGCTCAGATTGTAGTTGGGGTCATCTGGACATTTCTCTAGAGTCAGTTTTCTCTTCAAACCTATAATGGCTCCTTCTCTTATGGTATCTCTCTCCCTCTCTCTCTCTCTCTCTCTCTCTCTCTCTCTCTCTCTCATCTATTCATCCCCTTTTGGAGATCAGTATGGCAGTTCTTCAAGAAAATGGGAATCAGTCTACCACAGGACCCAGCAATTCTACTCTTAGGCATATACCCAAATGGTTCACATCCATGCAACAAAGACATCTGTTCAACAATGTTCATAGCAGCATTATTTATAATAGCAAGAACTTGGAAGCAACCTAGATGTCCCTCAACTGAAGAATGGATAAAGAAAATATGGCACATTTATACAATGGGATACTGCTCAGCAGGAAAAAACAAAAACCAGTGGAATCTTGAAATTCGTTTCAAGATGGATGGAATGGAACTTGGAGAAACCATCCTGAGTGAAGTAACCCAGTCACAAAAAGAGGAACATGTTATGTACTCACTCATATATGTATTTTGAACTTAGAACTAAGGATACCCAGCTTGTAATGCACACTGCCAGAGAAACTAGGTTACAAGGAGGAACCTAAGAGATTCATACAAGTTCCCTCACAGAAGGGGGAAGGAACAAGATCTCCTGAGCATATTGGGAGTGGGAGAGGGCAGTAAGTGGAGAGGGAGTTAGGAGAAAGATAAGGGGAGGAGAACTTGGTGGACCAACTCAGATTTTTAATCCAAAATGTCAAAATAATTCCTACAACACAGTAAGGGTTCACTGAAGAATGTTGAATACATATGTGACTCTATTTAATGTTCCCAATCCACTATGATACGATGGAAAAACATAAAAATACTAGTATTTAATGGCTGGTGACTGTTTGAATAGATGTCTTGATGACTTCTTTGAGTAAAATAAAAATAAGACAGAGACTCGTAGCAAGGCTGGCTATGTAAACAATAGATTTCTGGATCAGTTTGCCTTAAGAAACACAAATCTTCTGGTGGTGTGAATTATAGGCTGGTGATCCTTTGCTCTAGGTCTAAAATCAATATATGAGAGAGTACATACCATGTTCTTCTTTTTGTGACTGGGTTACCTCATTCAGGATGGTTTCTTCAAGTTCCATTCTCTTGCCTGAGAATTTCAAGATTCCATTATTTTTTTCTGTAGAGTAGTATTCCATTGTGTAGATGTGCCAAATCTTCTTTATCTATTCTTCAGTGGAGGGGCATCTAGGTTGCTTCCAGGTTCTTGCTATTACAAATAATGCTGCTATAATCGTAGTTGAACAGATGTCTTTGTTGCATGGATGTGGATCATTTGGGTATATACCTAAGAGGGGAATTGCTGGGTCCTGTGGTAAACTGATTCCCATTTTCCTGAGGAACCGCCAAACTGACCTCAAAATGGCTGTATGATCTTGCATTACCACCAGCAGTGGAAGAGTGTTTCCCTTTCTCCACATCCTCTCTAGCATAAGTTGTCATTGGTGTTTCTAATTTTAGCCATTCTGGCAGGAGTAAGATGGTATCTCTAAGTTGTTTTGATTTGCATTTCCCTGATAGCTAAGGATGTTGAACAATTCCTTAAGTGTCTTTCAGCCTTTTTGATTTCCTCTGTTGAGAATTCTTTCTTCAATTCTGTACCCCATTTTTTAATAGGGTTATTTGGTGTTTTGTTGACGAGTTTCTTGAGTTCTTTGTATATTTTGGAGATCAGCTCTTTGTCTGATGTAGGATTGGTAAAAATCTTTTTCCAGTTTGTGGGCTGTGGTTTGGTCTTGTCCACTGTGTTCTTTGCCTTACAGAAGCTTCTAAGTTTGAGGAGGTCCCATTTATTAATTGTTGATGTCAGTGTCTGTGCTACTGGAGTTATGTTTAGGAAGTGGTCTCCTATACCAATTTGTTCAAGGGTACCTGTAGCGTGTATGTTTCCGCCAGCCCGCCAGCCCACCAGTCTGGGCCCACAGCCGCGCCAGCCCCAGAGACTCTGTATTTGATACAATCCTGTTGGCCAGTTACCATTATTGTTTATGGGCTAGCTCTGCCTTAATAATTAACCTGTTTCTACTTATCTAAGTATTTCCACGTGGTCGTCTTATGGGGAGCCGCGCGGCAGGCTTCCTGCTTCTTCCCGGGCTACATCTCGACTCCCACTACTTCCTCTTCCTCCTCCTAGTCTCCTAGCCCCACCTATCTAGTTTTCTATTGGCCACAGGGCTTTATTAACAGTATTAGAAACATATATACAGAATCACATCTCCCATCAGGTACCTCCTACTTTCTCTTCTAAGAGGTTCAGTATGGCTGGATTTATGTTGAAGTCTTTGATCGATTTGGACTTGAGTTTTGTGCATGGCGATAGACATGGGTCTATCTGCAGTCTTCTACACACCATCATGCAATTGTGCCAGCACCATTTGTTAAAGACGCTTTCCTCCCTCCATTGTATACTTTTAGCTGTTTTGTTGAAAATCAGGTGTTCATAGGTGTGTGGGTTAATATCAGGATTTTTTATTTGATTCCATTGGTCTACCTATCTATTTTTGTGCCACTACCAGGCTGATTTCAGAACTATAGCTCTGTAGTAGAGCTTAAAGTCAGGGATGGTGATGTCTTCTGAAGTTATTTTATTGTACAGGGTTGTTTTGGCTATCCTGGGTCTTTTGTTTTTCCACATAAAGTTGATTATTATCCTTTCAAGGTCAGTGAAGAATTTTGCTTGGATTTTAATGGGGATTGCATTGATTAATGTAGATTGCTTTTGGCAAGATTGCCATGTTTACTATATTTATCCTTCCTATCCAAGAGCATGGAAAATCTGCCCATTTTCTGGTATCTTCTTTAATTACTTTCTTTAAAGCCACAAAGTTCTTATTGTATAGGTCTTTCACATGTTTGGTAAGCATTACTCCAAGATACTTTATGTTGTTTATGGCTATTGTAAAGGGTGATGTTTCTCTGATTTCTTTCTCAGCTTCTTTGTCGTCTGAATAAAATAGGGCTACTGGTTTTTTTGAGTTTATCTTGTATCCTGCTAGTTTGCTGAAGGTGTTTATCAACTGTAGGAGTTCCCTGGTAGAGTTTATTGGGTCGCTTATGTAAACTATCATATCATCTGAAAATAGAGACAGTTTGACTTCTTCCTTTCCAATTTGGATCCCTTTGATCTACTTTTGTTGTCTTATAGCTTTAGCTAGAACTTCAAGTATAATATTGAAGCTATATGGAAGGAGACAAGGAAGGAGGGAGGAAGGGAGGGAGGGAGGGAGGGAGGGAGGGAGGGAGGGAGGGAGGGAGAGGAAACTGGGATCGACATGTAAAAATTTTAAATTATATTATTAATAAAAACATTTAAAAAAGGAAACACATGTCTTGAGAGGATGGCTCATTATGGCAGCTACACTTGCACAGGAACACCAAATCCTCTCTTTAAGGCAACCCAACAACCATTTAACCTGCATTATGGAGCCACGGCCAGTGTCTTAGACACATGATTCTCACCCCCTGTAGTAGAAGTTTAATTTTGTTTCTGGAATCAAAAAATACAAAAAACATAGATTGCTAAGTATATTGGCATTTACATTATGAGAATTTTTTGTTAGATGTATTTTGTTTATGGCCTTAGGAAAATTCTATTAAATTAAGCAATTTAAGTTTAGGTTAAGTTTGCTATCCACAATTAAAGTAGATTGCAAGTTGGGTTCCTTGGAGAATGGTACTTTTGGGTGCAGGGTAACACGGGTTCTTCCTTCCCAGTTTTGATGGTGTCTGTCCATCCTTTTCAAGGACACGCAGTGAAACATCTGATAAGATGTAGCCATTGACTTGGCTTTCATAATAGACTCAAACTTTTGGATTTGGTTGAGAATATGAATTATTTCTTTTAACAAACACTCTTCTAGTACTTGTGCCATGTACGATTAACAGCACACTTAGTGTAGAATTTTCTAGACTGAAGATTCATGTAGACATTGGCTACATTAGGATGAAACACTAGCAATGTCCAAAAATTCCTCAGAAGGAGCCTCATTTGTTGAGTATGAATTTTTGATTAAAGGATGCTGGATATGGCTTTATAGTGGCCCCGAGAAGAAAATGAATTGAATGGAATCTCAATGAGAGTATATTAAATGCATTCATGAGAATGAGAATAGAGGTTAGGGCTGCTACTCCGTGGTAGAGTTCTCGCTCAGGAAGCCCGAGCCCGGGTTCAGTCCTAAGTGCTAGAGAGCAGGGGAAAGTCACGCTGCCCTCCACTCTTTCCTTTTCCTTTCCCTTCCATTGTAGTTACTCTGTGGCAAATGGCAATCATGTGAAATTATTCTCTGCTCAAAATAAGAGACACTGATGTTCAGAGACAAATGTGATATGTTGGACTAGAGTCAGAGAGGCCTTAATGTGATTCTCCTTTTAACTTCTAGCCTATGGCCACTGATGCCCTATAGTGATTATTACAGCTGTGTCGTCTGGGTCTTGATTGCTAAAGACCAATTCTCTGTTGAATAGAATAGGGCCTTACCAAGGAAAGGGCTGATTCTCACACCCCCATCTTGGAAAAGAACAGGCCTACTTGGAGCACTTTAATGTGCTAAAAGTAAATACAGGCTCACTGAATGATGGACACACATCAGAACAATGACGGTTTGAAAGAGCTTCTGTTGGCTAAAGCTGGGGACAAGCTGAGCCTCAAAATAAGAAACAATAAAGATTATAATTCCTTAGTCAGAGACCAGCAAATCCATGTGAATATAAACAGATGCATGAATGATGTGGGAGGGGTACTTCTACATGGTAGGATACAAACTAATAAATGTAAATTATCTAGTTACAAAAACCTAAATCTAATAGTAGCAATCATTGATTCAGGCAGCACACATCCATGGTGCAAGTGGGAAGGGATGGGAAATTGCAGTGCTGCTGAGTCCTCTTCTGAGGTGAGGTGGTGGATTAGGTAGCTTTCAGGAAAACTGCCAGGGAGATACCTTCTGAGAGCACTTGGAGTCACATGAGCAGCAATAGGAAAGTCTGCAACAGAAGCCTCTAGGTAAAACCCAAACAGAAGATAAACATCCTGTCTCTGGTAGTAGTTTAAACATCTATACTCTGTGTTTGGATAAATGGTTTAGGAGTTAAGAACACTAGCTTGCCTTCCAGAGGACCTGGGTTCAATTCCCAGAACTCACATCACGGTTTATAACTGTTTATAACTCTAGTTCCAGGGGTCTGACACTATCTTTGAACCTCCTGGGGTATCAGGGTTGCTGGTGATGCATAGATACACATGAAGACAAAACAACCATACGCATAACATAAAACAAAATCCTTTAAAAATGCATTCTCTGCTTTAGATGGAAGATTGGAGGACCAATAAATGAATGACTACTGGTCATGTTTGACCGATATGACTCCCTTTTCTTGAAAGGACTTTAGCAGGAGAATTAGAAGACCAATAAAATGGGCCTGTAGCCCAAGAGTTTCATGGGTTATTCATTCCCTTTTTCTATATAATTTTGAAATCATTTCAAAGTGCATGTATTTCTAGGTACTAGCAATGTACACTTGGTTTGCTGTTGTTATTCTGTATCTTTATTTGAGATTTATATTTGTTTTTATTTATGTGTTTGTGTTTGTCTATATATGTGTGTGATACATGTGGACATGAGTGAACATGGAAAATAGAAGAGGGTGTCCCACCTCCTGGAATTAGAGCTATTGGTAGCTGCAAGCGGCTGATGTGGGAGCTAGGGACAAGGATTTAAGTTATGTGGGAGAGCAGCAAGCACTTCCAGCCACTGAGCAATCTCTCTGACCCCTAACCCACATCTTTCCATTTCATATATTTGCTTCCTGTCATTGCTGTGAACTCATGTACAACAGAAGCTTACTAGTTGCGTGATTGCCAGCTGTCAGTGTCATGATTCTAATTTAAGTGATTCTAATCTAATTAATTCCAAGATTGAAGCCTACCTCATCTAGCTCCACCCTCCTCGCCCTGTCCGGTGTTATTACTCCTCACCTATGTTGTTCTATTCTCCCGACTCCTCATCTATGTGCAAGGGTCTCCACACATGTTGTTCCTTCAGTCTAGAACCTTCTCTTCCTCTCTCCATACAAGCTTCTTTCACTTTCATCCTCAAAATTTCAACTCTCAATTCAGTTTATCACCTTCTTGGGGGCAGTGCCTTGTCTGTGAAAAGACCAACTACCAACCCAACCGTGGCCACAAACGAGGTCATAGCTTCCCCTCCATCTCGTTACCATCACGGACTTTGTTAATCCATGGTGTTATTTACTTCTTTACGTGATGTCTACTCTTTGTCTTGCTCCCTCTCATCAGGGCCACCTGTTATGCTCATTTACATCCCATCTCCAAAGCAGCACCAGAGCTTCCCCGTCAGGCGCTGCATGGAAAATATTCACGGAACTAATTAAATCTGCATTAAAACATCCTAGAGACCAGACAGGTTGCCACCCCACCCCTCACATTCTCAACTCAACTCGGTATCACATACTCAGTCCACAGCTGCAGAATGAGTGGGTGTGGGTCTCCTAAGAAGACATCTGTTTGTCTTGAAGAAATCATTTGATAACACAAACTTTTATTCATTTGTTACAAATTCTAGGGCAGACAACGTCTCCTGTTACTTTCTAATTGTCACATCTGGTAACATGCAACTCATTTGAAGGTAAAACAAAGAACTCACTTTGTCTTCATGTTGTCCTAAAGTTTAACAAAGAGAGTATAATATAAATTTAAAGTTCTAAAAACTTTAAAATGTTCTCAGTTCAAAATAAGGCCAAGATGTCTAAAGTCTTTCCTTGGAAAGAATACAAATGTGTTTTCTTATTTTGCTCTGTACTTCTACAGAGTAAATACCCAGAGCTCAGCTGAACAAAAACAATAATGTTATGAATCATAAAATGATAGATACATATGGCTCTCAGAATTCGAACTATGCATGCTCTCTATAGACCATTCCAGGAGATATGCAAAATATTCAATCACCATTATAATTCTTCTACATCAAAATGTCCTCCAGGCACTTTGGATTTGAGAGGAGATGTGGGAGAGACATCAACACATGATCTCCATTTCTGATGGAATCCTTGGACCCCTCAGCTGTGTATGTGCATGTGCGTGTGTATACACTTGTGAACTCGTGTGTGCATGCGTATGTGTTCATGGAGGACAGCAACCTCAGATGTCTACCTTTGAGTCGTTGTTTTGAGACATGGTCTCTTGTTGACCTTGGATTCCCTAAGTAGGCTAGGGTGGCTGCCAGCAATCCCCAGGGACCTGTCTCCCTGTCCCCAGAACTGAGATCACAAACCCATAGCATCATGCTTGACTTTTCTAGTTGGGTTCTGGGGTTTGAACTCAGGTCCTTATTCTTTCCAGGCACGTTATTGAACAAGCCACCTCTCTGCACTCCCCCACAATCTTGACTTTTTATGGATAGTCAGACTTAGGGTTGTACAAGTTTGGTAAACAAAACAGAGTGGAAATCAAAAACATCAGGACTGCATTCCACATGAGAGACAAGTAATGCCCAGACAATTCAAGTATGCTTGGTACTGTTCAAACACTTTGCAAGTATTTATGCACAAATTCTTCTTACGAGGCTAAGGAAGTGGTTGAAAACTTGTAGAGAATCAAGTGTTCAGAAATATGAGAAGCAGCTGAACAGCTTGTCCCTCACCAGTCTGATCACCCTCCATGCAGATGGCCTAAAGGAACATGTGTGATCATGTTTAACAAACACTCAGAATAAGATCTAAGATGCTTCTCACTTCACTTAAGAACTTTTTGGTACTTTTACAATTTTTCTCACTTAATCTTTTCTGCTTGTATATGCTCTTGTATGTGTGCACATAGATGTGCATGTGTGTACATGTATTTTCATGGAAAGGTCAGACAAGATGTGTAGCATGTATGTTTTCCGCCAGCCCGCCTGCCTCCAATCTGGCGCACCGGCCCCAAATAACACTCAGAGACTCTGTATTTGATACAATCCTGTTGGCCAGTTACCATTATTGTTTATGGGCTAGTTCTGTCTTAATTATTAACCCATTTTATTTATCTAAGTATTTTTACGTGGTCATCTTATCGGGGAGCCACCACCGGCATCTTCTTTCTCCATCTCTACATCCTTTTTCCTCCTTGTCTCCTAGTCCCTCTTATCTTGCTTTCCTATCAGCCCAACAGTGCTTTATTTATTAACCACTATGAGAAACATATTTACAGAATAACATCTCCCATCAAAGATGTCAACATTGGGGATCATTCTGTAATCCTATTTCAATTAAAAAGGATATTTTAAAAAGATTTACTTGTTTTTAATCAGAAACAAATTTTAAATGCAATATATTCTGATTATGGTTTTCCTACTTTCAACTTCGCCCAGATCTTCCCTACCTCTCCAGACACCAATAACTACTTCCTTCATTCTGTCTTTCATTAGGAAACAAATGTGGGTCTGAAAACTATTATAAAATAAGATGAAATAAAAAATGAACAAACCCAAATAGGACAAAACAAAGGAACAGGCAACAAAGAGCCAAAGGAAAGATACACACATCGGTGAACACAGAAACCCCATCAAAACACAACACTGGAAACCACAATATATAAGCAGAATACCTGCAGAGCATGGAAAAAATAAAATAAAAAATAATGCCCAGAGAAAGTATTATGAGTCAAAAAAAAATAAACACAATAACAGCAGCAACAAAAAATTTCACAAATAACATTCATTCATTTTATGTTGACTATCTATTGCTGGGCAAGTGTTTGGCCTTAAAAGTGGCTTGTATCCCAGTGAGACTCTATTGGAGAAAGCTAATTTTTCATGTTCAAGTGGTTACCACTTGGAGACAGTTTCCTTGTTAGAGATGTGGGCTGGTGTTCCTCCCTACCTCAGCACTGGTATCCCACCAGGTGTCAGCCCTGTGCATGCTGTCACAGTCTCTCTGAGTTCACATATGTAGCAGTTCTGATGTTCATGGTACTGGAAGGTACTCTGGACATTACCGAAAGAGAAAAATAAACATCAATACAGCTGCAAACCCTTCTATTACAATGGTGGCCATGATATACTAGGGTAATGCTGGTACAAAGCTTATGAGGAGTAGCCAACCATTATCAGACTGGATCTAAGGCCCGTGTATGGGATGGAATCTATCCCTGACACTGATCAGGTGGCCAAGACGCTGATACTAGTTAGGTCAGGGACCTAGCGGAAAACCAAATATAATGTATTTCCTCTTAAATACATTCTGCTCTATTTACAGTTAAGTGTCTTGCTCATCCATCATCAGAGTAACTTCCTCCTGCAGTAGGTAGGGGTAAATGCAGAGACGCTCAGCTAAACAACATGCAGAGAATCCTAAACCAGGAAGTCTCCATCACTTCCCCCACTCGTGACTCCAAGAACTTCGCAGAAGTGGAGGCATAAATATTGTGACAGCCAGAGGGGCATGGAGCACACCAAGGAAACAAGGTCTTCTAAGAAAGATTTGTTTTTAATTTTATGTGTGTGAGTATTGCCTCCATGTATGTAAGTGTTTGGTGCCTGCAAAGTTCACAGGAGAGCGTCCCATCCCCTGGAACTGGCTGGGAGTGACCTCGTGGGTTCTGGGAACGGAACCCATACTGTCTTCAGGAGTAGTAAGTGCTTTTAACCACCGCCAACCCCTTGCCTTACGTCTGGGGATAGCCCCTCTCACTGAACCAGGCAGGAACTCACTGAGTAAGCTAGACCAGCAAATCCATAAGCACCCTCAATCCTCCCGCAGAATTATGGTTAGCACACATGCTGTGATGTTCAGTTTTAAAGAGGGTTTTGGGTCCTCATGCTTGCAAAGCAAGCCCTTCACCAATGGAATTATCTGCTTCGTCCCCAGTTTCTCCTTCAATCTTAATGCAGGTCTGAGAGGCTGAAAGATCTCTGTTATTAGGGTAACATGGTCAGCGAGTGACGAGAATTGTAAATTGTCGATGTGACATTTTAAATGACAGATCCACAGAGGCAGGGTCCAGGTTTCCTCTCTCCTATTTCTAATTCCAGGAGTGAAATGGCAACGTGTTTTATTTCCAGCTTGTTTCTGCAAGTGGCGGGCTGCTCCTGGCTTTATTCATCTACTTTAATCTCTTGCTTTCCACACATATTATACCATGTAAAGAATAAAAAGAACGAATATGACCCTCATTAGCAGAAGGTGTCTGTGTGAGTTTAAAAATGGGACATGGCATCTGGTTTTGAACTTGGAGAGGTGCCGAAGCCTGCAGGTATCAGGTGCCAAGCAACGCCTGTCTGAGTTGCGTCATTTTGCAAAATGTGAAACCGCTCCCTTCACACCAACAAGGATATTCTTAGCGTGCAGACTTGGCTTTTAAACTTAAGAGGGGAAATAGATTCATTTTCAAGTACAGTTGTGAAGGGGTCAGAGTGTTGGGCCACACTGCCTCTACTACTTTATATTTAGGCAGAGGGTCAGTGGCTCACATCTGATGGCCAGAGCTGATTCTCACCAGCACTGGGAAGCAGGGATCGCAGATCCCTGAGGTGACCATGGAGATCTGGACTCCCGGTTTCTTCATCTCCATCTGAACGTGGAATGGCTAAGGGTCCCTTTGCTCCCCTGGGATGGGTTTTGATTCACACCAGACCCCAATGCCCTCTGATCCCAACTGTATGTGTGTTGATGATTTTCTGAAAAAAAAATTCACATTCTCCCCATACTATATT
The DNA here is from genome assembly GCA_030556225.1 of Cricetiscus sungorus. NCBI lineage: Eukaryota > Metazoa > Chordata > Mammalia > Rodentia > Cricetidae > Cricetiscus > Cricetiscus sungorus. The sequence continues at coordinate 7,413,869 of JANBXA010000429.1, forward strand.
CTGGGTATACAAAACAAAACAGAACAGCAACAACAACAAAACTTCAGACCAAGATGAATGGATGATACTATCTTCAGAACTGGAAACAAGTGAACATGTTTCCTGTACAACTGACCTTATTTTAAAAATAATGAATAAATACACATTAAGGTTCTACCTCACTGGGCATCATGCATTCAATGATACCAAGGAAGAAAATAGAAATCACTTGAAAAGGTTATTTTTTGAGCAATTCCAGCAGAGTATTTTGTAGCCAAGGTCTGTGGCAACCAAGAATGATTGCAGTGGGTTGAAAATTACTCATTGCACACAGGAATTACAAAATGCCTTTCTGTTAGCACATATCTAACACACCCTCACCTATCATTATCAAATCTGGGCACTGCCAGAGATATCTAAATTTAACATGAAAAACAACAGATGGAGAGAAACATCACCCCTACCTGTGCTCTCCAGGTGAGAACTGTGACTCATTATGGGGAAATTAAGGGTCAGAGAGAACAGTTAGAATAATGGCATCTTGAGTTAGAAACTGAAGGAAAGAAGGAAAGAAGGAAGGAAGGGAGGAAGGAAGGAAGAAAATATTAGTGCATGGATGAATGGATTGGTGGTTGGATGGATAAATAAGTATTGAATCACTTAGTGAATTTCCAAGGACACAAAAGAATTCTGTGGGACTCAGATTCAGACATCACAGACATAGGTAGATTCTGAATAAAATAAAGATAATTGAACAAAGAGGTTTCTATTTGTAATTAGCAGGAAAGTGATTAAATGGGCCTTGAGGACAGTAGAAAGGCAGTGAAAAGCTGTGTGCTGTCTTGGGCTATTGTTCTTATTTTTTTTCGATTCAATAGACAGAAAATCCAAAGGGATGTAACTAGAAGCTACCATACACCCTTTTAAATATGTGGAGACTACTACAAAATCTCTTCCGCATTTAAAATGTTTTCTATTCTCGATCAAACCAGAGCCCATAACAGCTTGTATCCAACTCTATTCTTTCTATTCTCTTTTGTTTCATATAAAGCTTTAGAGACAACTAAGTATTTTGAAAATTAGTTCATAAGATGTTGTCATAATATAGAAACCTTTATACTTATTTAACAGTCTCATTCCAGTGCTTTTGGGACCATCAGAGAACAATTCTCTCTGCAGTTTCAAATATAATTTGGTACTGTGTTTGTGTCACCATTGGCAATTCATGATGAAATAATAATTCAAGTGCACATTAAAATGATTTTGATATACCAGAAGCAAGATTATGACTAGTCTGCATACAGATGTGGAAATTTCTTTTGAAATGTAAATGAATTTAAGAGAAATCTTATCCCTTTTCCTTTTAATGTAAGGAAATCTATTACAAACACTAAGCCACAACTCTTCATACAATAATTCTGTGGAAATCTTTGAGCCAAAGGCAGTGATAATCTATATAATAAGGTTAGGGGATAGAATAGTTTCATCAAACTCAGGAAGGCAGTGAGTACACACAAGGAATTACAAGTAAGAATGTGATCACAAAACAAATCAAAATTAAGAGGATGTCTAGTTGTTCACTGCCAAATTCAGGCATCTGGGACAAAGCAATAAAGAGTTTGTAGGGAAGAGAGAAGAGTCTGTCGCCTACTACCCCACGTTACCACCTTCAAACTTGAAGATTTGTTTATTTTCTCTGCATTTATTTCAGTAGCTCTTGGGCACTGTAGGCAGGCATTCGGTGTGAACATTCATACAGTTGACCAAATAGCCAAGTCTACTGACTGATTTAATACATGCAGCCAACATGTATTAAATATTACTCAGTACAAATCTACAAAGGAATACTAGATGAAAATGTCACTCTCATGATTCTTCAACATTTCATGATGAGGATAGGCATGCAAACAGCCAAGTGCAGTGCCAAGTGCTAATGTAATAAAGGTGTGAACATATGAGGTGTCAGAGTCAATGAGGAAGAGCACCTAGCTCAGGTCAAGAGTTCTAGGAATAATTCTAAGAAGAAGGGGTTCCTCAATTAATATGTTTAGTTAGGTAAATCCCTACATGCTTCTGGGTTACAAGATATATAGTCTACTTCATAAATCAAATATTGATTTGGGGAAATTGCAGTAGTGGTTTCCTCTAGGGTCTACAAACTCAGCAGCCAAGAATATTTGGCTAGGATATAGTATCAGGCATGAATTCCCTCCTACGGGGCAGGACTTTAGACCAATTAAGTGGATGTTGGTTACCCCAAGGTGTAAGTGCCACTATTGTGCTCATGGGGATATCTTGCCTGTGTCATCACTATTGTGGTTTGTAGGCGTTGTAGATCAGTAGGCGTATTGATTGCTTTTCTCCCTTGACAGTTTGTAGAGTTCCTTCTACTATTAGAGGTTGTCCTTGGGGGATAAGACTTAAAGGTCCATTCCAGTTTGATTTTGTTTTTACATTCTAAAATCGCCCTCCCAAATAAAAGAATAGAAAAGGAAACCAACAATACAATTCATTTTTAAAGTGTTTGTCCTCTGATTTTATACCCTTTCTATCTATTGATGTATGTGATATTCTGCTGTTTGCCATTGCCAGTGAGTGTGGTATTAATGAGGATGTATATGTGGGCCCCTGCATGTGCATCTTGATCATTGCAACACTATGCTATGATATATCCTTGTGGCTTCATCTTGCATTCGTCCAGTGATCAATGTTGCTGTTTTCATCCTGTGCATATTGGCTATTTTGTGTGTCTCTTTTTGTGAAATATCTGTTGACTGCATTTAGTATTGCTTATTCTTTTATCACTGTCATCAGACTCATCTGTGTATTCTGCATATATTTTCCTAGGTCTGTCGATGGATTTTATTAATAACATCTAATAAACACATGTCAAGCTCATGAATATCTTTATTGTATGCTCACTGTTGCCTAATCTTAGAATGTCTTTGTCAAGATAGATATGAACATATTTTACCTTCCACTGTTTGTAAAACTTTATCATCTTTGATGCTGTGTAGGTTGCATTTGTTATGACTTAAAATTTTCCCTGAGAATGTGAACAATGTAGGTCACCATTTTAAAAGCTGATATCTAATTGCTCTGGTGTTATTTGGTGAACAGGCGTCCTTCTCTTCATATAAATATTTTAGCATCTGTGGTGGTTTGAATGAGAGTGGTCTACATAGGCTCATATATTTGAGTTCTTAATCAACAGGGAATTGAGTTCTTTGAAAAGATTAGAGGTGTGGCCTTGGTGGAGAAAGTGTTTTGCAGATGCCAGGCCAAGTCTCTCTTGTCTCTCCTTTGGCCTGTAGGTAAGGACGAAGCTATCATCTAGTTCTCTAGCACCACGCCTGCTTGAATGCTACCGTGCTCCCCTCCTTGATGATAATTAAACTTCTGAAACTATAAGCAAACCTCCAATTAAATGCTTTCTTTTGTAGGAATTGCCTTAGCCATGGCTTCTCTTTACAGTAATAGAAGTGGCTAAGACAGAAGTTGGTACCAGGAATCGGGTATTGCTGTCACTGACCATGCTGCTTGTAGTGAGATGTGGATTTGAAGACATTGGATTCAGAAGACAGTGAATGCTTTAATCGGGGCTTAATGGGTCACACTAGTAGGAATATAGAAAAGAGTGGTGCTGAGAGAAGAGTAGATTATGATGTCTCTATCAAAAGGTTTCAGAGGGGAAGAATATTAGTAAGTGACCTAGAGACCATTCTCATAATAGTTTTGCAAGGAATGTGGCTCCTTTCTGCTATTGTCTGACAATTCTGCTAGATACTAAAGTGAAGAGTTTTGGATTAATGGCCTTGGCAGAGATTGTAAGACAGCCTAGTATGGACTGTCTCTTATGTTTATTAGTGGCCAGTCTTATGCAGATATGTGATGTGAAAGAGCTATCTAGGCAAGAAAAAAAAATACAAAATGCAAGGTTTAAGGAGAAAAGCAAAGTCAGAAAGTGTAATGGAGCCATGTCCTGTGCTCAAGGAGGTAAAAGTTTAAAGAAAAACCTGATGCTAAATGAGGTAAAGGGAGTGGCGACTTCTGGACAAGATTCCACCCAGCTTAGCTTCCAAACTTGTGATAATGGAATTAAAGAAATTCTTACGCTGTAAGGAAAACAGCAAAACCAGAAAGCACCAAATGCATGCAGATGTAATTTAAGGAGGCTGCAACTAACAAACAGAACTTGACGATTTGGGCCTTGGTTCTGTCTTTAGAGTCACAGATACAAGAAAGGGGTGTGTAATCTCCTTCCGTGAATAATGAAAGCCATTGAGACCAAGCATGTGTCAGAGATGTCCCTGCCTGGAGGCCCAGAGAGGCCATGGTGTTGGATTATGTTGGAGTCACCAAGATGTTGGAGATCCCAGAGTTGTGCAATCTCTGCCAACAAGAGCTATAGATGACATGGAATCAGCTCAAGAAAGAGAAGTGTATTGAAGTTAATGAATCTGAAAGTGGTTGAAGATTTAAAGAGCTCTTTGACATCAGGCACAGAGATGCAGAATTTGGAGTCTACTCTCCTGGTTTTTAATGATCCAATATTTCCTCACTACGATCCCTCTCCTCCCTTCAAGAGTAGTAATGAATGCATTCTGTGCCACTGTATGTTGAAAGTGCATAATATGCTTTTTGATTTTGATGTTACAAGGGATTACAATTAAAAGATTGACTTAAGTCTCAGAAAAGAGTTTGAACTTTTAAACAGCAGTCTTAAGGCTGTAAGACTAATGGGGACTTTCACGGTTGGATTGAATTAATTTGCATCATGAATGGCCATAAGCCTATGGGGGCCAGCAAGGGGAATGTGCTGGTTTGAATGAAATTGGCCCCCATAGGCCCATACATTTGAGGATTTAGTCAGTTAGCAGGAAATGGAACTCTTTGAAAGGATTAGAAGGATTAGGAAGTGTAGTCTTGTTGGATGGAGTGTGTAACCAGTGGTAGGATTCAAAATGTCAAAAGCCCATGTCAGGCCCATTTTCTCTTTTCCCTGTCTTGGCCTGTGGATCAGGTGTGGTTCCAGCACTAGGCCTGCTGCATGCTCCTCACCATGCTAACAATGAACTAAACCTCTGAAGCTGTAAGTAAGCCCCAATTAGATATTTTCTTTTAAAAGAGATGCTTTGGTCATGATGTCTCTTCACAGTACTACAACACTGACTAAGACACCACCTCTGTCTAAACAACCCATTTCCCATGCACATATGCATCTGCTTTTGTTTTTTAATCTCAGTTCAAATCCAGTGAATCACTCACATTGCTCTGTGCCAAAACTATACTGACTTGATTTGTGTAGTATTGAAAAGCATTCCGATCAGAGCAGGGAGATCCCTTCTCTATTTATAAACAGATTTGGTCTTTGAGACTACAGTTAAAATAATGACCCCTTGCCTTCCTATGTAAATTGTTGTGGGAGCCCCATATCAAATCAATAGCAGGAGTCTCACTGGCTTTAATAACAAGATTGTATTAAGTCTATATATTATGAAAAAATATTTTTATAATAGAATGGATACATTATTTCTGAATCTTATAAATCATAAATGTGGTGTATCCTTCTTCCATTTATTCAGCCCTTCTTTTTCTCCAATAATTTGTAATTGTTTGTATAAAGCTTTGCTATAATTTGAACTTTCAATGTCCTCCAAAGGCTCAAGTATAAAGGCAAGGTGTCAAATTGACACTGTTGGGAGGTAATGTCCTTAGTAGAGGTTTTCAGGCCTCTACCTGATGGTAAGGAGATTGTGAGACCTGAAACTTCCTTTCCTTTTTCCACTTTTTGGTCAATTGATGCATGGTTTTGCTCTACCACGGGCTCTAGCCATGATGCATTCCATTGCTACAGGCCTAAAGAAATGAGCCAAATCTGAATGTGAAACAAAAATGAATGTTTCTTTGATAACTTGTCTTAAGTATTTTGCATATCTTTCATAAAATTTGCCCCTGATTAATAATTTATATTGAAGCTACTATATTTGATATATATAATTTAACCATAAAATTATATATATATATATATATATAGCAGGAAAAACTAGTGATAACTAATGCCTAATGCCTATAGTCCTACACTCAGGTAGCTGAGGTAAGAGTATAATCAGTGAATTTAAGATTAGTCAAAATAGTAGTGAATCCCTGGCCAGTTTGAATATAGATGTAGAGTGAGACTTTCTATCCTATAGCTATTCTAAGTTAAATTAAAATAGAAGGGAAACAAAAGTTGCAAATATCATGAACACAATTTCTTTTTTAGACCAACATTTATTATTGGTATTTGCTAACTTTTCTCATTAGATTTCTCTGTCTTAGAAAAAGCTACACAGACAATAAATACACTTCTTTTCTTTAAATTTGTATAGCTATGTTTCTTTGGTTTGTTTCTTTTGATAGCATCTCACTATGTGTCCCTAGTTGACCTAGAACTCGGAATGCAGACAAAGCTGGTTTCAAACTTAAACCCCTTACTTTGGCTTCCAGAGTCCTGGAAATAAGGTGTGCACAACTAAACTCACCATGTTTATATTTTTTAAAAGTCACAAGTTAAATATCATATGCTTCCTTAGCTCATGGCCTTGATTTAATATTGAAAGGATTCATTAGGACAGACACACCTACCTTCTTCTTACCCTTATAAGGAACTTTGTAACTTTCAGGAGAAACCTCCAATCTTGTTGAGTGTCTTTCTCATCATTTGTTATGGTTCCATGATATTCCATTTCTCATTTTAGTAAATATATTAGATGGGATGCGTCACACATTTGTGCTATGAGGAGATAACCAAAATGTCATATATTATTCTGCCATGGTTGGAATTAGGAATCTCATATCCATTCTTCATCATGGAATGCCATGCTGATACTGAATTATTGAATATATAGTGATGAAACAATTTTAAAAAAGCAGAATCAACCAGGGCACATTCAGGACCTACTCTATACTTTTCCATGTTATCAGATATTATAGAAACCACAGGAGGTAAATATCATTAGATTCTTTAAAAGAGGTTTACTTACACATTATTTGGAGAAAGTGCATTGTACTCGAAGAAACAATTTGAGAGCAGAATAGCCAGAATTGGAGTGATTTTCTCCCAAATAAGTTTCTTTTAACATTACACAATAATAAAACACTTTGGCCAACTTCATCTACAAACCTCAGTGTATGCCTATGGATGCTGACCATAGTCTGGGCCATTACCAAACTTTAGTGGCTTCCTATTATGTGGAGGTTTGGTTGAGCAAAGTGTGGCTCACTTTCTCCAACTACTTAGTCATTTCCTCTGCAGGAACCTGGCCTTTGTTTCAGAAGATTCTTTGGAATCATTGCTGTGTCCCTTTGCCTCTGGTCCCCATTAATTCTTGTTGCAGACAGACTGTGTATCAAAATGTCCGCTCAAGTTCTGAATATGACAGTCCCACCTTCATTTATCATCTCGGGGCCTTGGCTTCTAGATAAAATGAAATATGTATGGGTTTTTATCCACAGCTCAGCTGCAGTTCTGTATAAGTAGGAGCATTCTATCAAGAAGATACTGTCTCCTCCAGATAGATACAAATCTGGGTGTGACAAGTGACATTGGCATTCCTTTCATTTCACAACTTCTTATTCACAAAATTTTCACACCAAATATAAACAATTGTGGTTTTACTGCAATGGTCTTTAAAATGCTGTGTATAACTGAGCATGAATGTGAATGGGCATAGGATGCATGAACTACATAGCTGCATGATTTGGATGGGCAACTTTCCCCATAAGCTCATGTGTTTTAAATACTGGTCTTCAGTTGGTGGTGCTATTTCCAGAAGTTGCGCAATCTTGGGGAGGTAGATCCCAACTTCATGGAGAAAGTGTCTCCTTGCACAGAGAATCTGATGCTCATCACCCAACTGTGACTTCAGCTTCATCTCTTTGTTTCCTGACTACTGATATGATAAAAATCAGTTCCCTCATGTTCCTGCTGAGACAGCCAGGAGCATCACCTACCACCATACCACCATGGACTATATTTCCTCAAGCCATCATCCAAAAACAAATATAATTTCCTTTGGCTTGTTCTTGTCATCTATTTGTCCACAGTAATTAGAGGCAATATTAATAAAGTAACATGTAGTTAATTCAACTACATATTTTACCAAACATTGACTACTCATCTGCTCACTTTTCTTTCATTAAACATCTAGCGAATATTTTTAATCACATACTTTCTAGAAAAAGACTTGGCCAGCATTGGCAAAACCCATTATCAATTGCTAAGTATGGCCATAATGTTCAAAATAACTCAGATCTTGCAAGTATCATAAATGAATTTCTCTCTGTGGGAGTTGACCAGGTTGTTGATAATAGTGATGCTCATAATATCAAAATTATATTTAATGTGTGTTTAGTTAATGGTTCTATACTAGTACATATCTCCACAAAGCATCATTTGGAGACCTGAGCTTAAATACATGAAGTTTGGGAAAGCTGTACCATATGACAGAGCAACTGACATTTATGGCTACTCATAGACAGTTTGAGATTCTAACCTCTTATGTTGGTTGCATCTTAGGACTTTTTTAAGTGACCTATTAGAACCCAGTAGGCAACTGAGTACTTAAAAATAATGTTTTCATGATGTCTGTAAGCTTATATAACCCTAGAGGGAATTTTCTTCTTTGAATTTTGATGTTTTACCCTCTCCTGTATCCTTCATCTTAAAATCATCCTCAAACCCTTTGCTGCATAAAAAAAATATCATCGCCTAAATCTCTTACAGGCTAGTACCCTGGACACTGAATTGATCACATGCCACAGACATTGCTCCTAGAAGGTTAGTCCTCGGGCCCTTCCATTTATCCTCCTAATTCAGAAGATTCCTTTCTTCTAGTCCTTGTATGGTCCCTGCCTAGGTTACTGTATTTCTTCGTTTCAGCCTGGCTAGTTTCTCCTCAGCTCTACAGACAACTATTTGGTGAGTGCCACTTGTCATCATCTGCTCGTTCTCTGTCATTGATCACATGACTTGGTTTGTTTCCTGGTCACTTGCCTTCTAGAATGACTTGGAGCCTATTTTCTTTCTTGGTTGCTTCTTTTCTCTATTTAGAAACAGGTTTCATGGAACAGGGACTTCGACTGCTTCACTCACAGTGAGGGCTCTAACTGGAAACTTGCTTTGTATATATTACTTCCTTTTGTGTATGTTTATGTGTGCATCAGGTGTGTGTGTGTGTGTGTGTGTGTGTGTGTGTGTGTGTGTGTGTGTGTAGGCCAAAGGTCAATGCCTCTGTCTTCTTCAGTTGCTTTCTTAGTTTTTGAGACATGCTTTCTTACGCAATCTGGAACTCACCAATTCAGCTGGATTGCTGTGCCAGCAGACTCTGGGCTTCTGCCTCTATTGCTGGGATTACAGGAGCGTGCTGCTGTCCCTGGTATTTTTATGTGAGTGTCTGGGAAGCAAACGCAGGTTCTCATGTTTGCAGGTCAAGTTCTTGACCAACTGAGACATCTCCCCAGTCACCCTTGCTATATATTCTTTAATCAGATGCTCTGAAGCCTAAACAAACCTTGGGTGACTCCTGTAGCTTCCCTGCCTGTTTTGTCCTGATCCTAGAGTGCCTTTATTCCTTGCATCAAAGCAGGTACATAATGTGTCCATGATGGGCAGACCTCTGTCTGTAATCCTGGAAATGCTCAAAACAAAAGGAAGCCTAAAACACTAACAGAAACTAACTTAATACTATGGGATTTGTTTTCTAGACGCTGGTATGAAGTCATAACAGCCCCCAAAGCGTTGTACATTTCATAAAGTTTTCCCTTTTGGGGCTAAGTACCCACAGTCTCTTATTCTTAGCACATTAACCATATACAAGTCTCTATTGATTGCTGCTCTCAACAACCTTCTCTGATCCAATTGAGAACAGTCTGTGTCTATTGGTATAAACATGGATATTTAAAAAGAGTTTGACATGAACATCCATTAAAACAACAATAGCAGGTTCCACCCTAGGGCATGCATTTTGTTCTGGGCTCATGTTCCCCCTGGCGAAGCTCTGGGAACATCAATGAAGAGAAGGCAGAGCTATTGTAAGAGCCAGAGGATGAAGAGGAGTGCTGTGAAGTGTTGCCTTCAGAACATGGTGTGAGTACTGTATTCATAAATTCACAGCATCTATGGAAGTCCAAGACCCGCAAATCATCAAGCCAGCCAAAAAGACCAGCATGGATGGGGAAGGTGTTCATGATTCTCCAATCCTAACAGAAGAGCTACTGGGAGTTGAGAGTTGCTGGTGGAGGGAGACTCATTCTTCTTTGGGGATATAGCCTCTGGTGGGTGGCCCATATTCTGACAACTGACCCCATATCCATGTACACATGGACAACACTCATTAAAAGTTGGGAATTTTATATATATATATATATATATATATATATATATATATATATATGAGATTTCTTATTTTATTTTACATGTCGATCCCAGTTCCCTCTTTTTAAAGATGACATGAAGTTAGCAGAGGGACATGGGGATATGTAGAGGGAAATTAGAGAAGTGGATAAGAGTGTGTGTGTGTGTGTTTGTGTATGTGATCCTCAAAGATTAAACAGAAAAAGCAAAAGCAAATATTTAGTGATTTCTACATAAAGTGATCTCTACAATTCTTACCTTATGGGGTATGAGTCCTAAGAGTGCTTGTGTGGGGCAAATGCCAACTCTCAAGGGTGGCCCCACAGGTGCACGCATGCACACACACACACACACACACACACACACACACACACACACACACAGAGTAGCATTCAACACAGCAAGCAGGGTCCAAGTAAGTCCATAATCCTTAGGTGCTTTATCATGGCTAAAAATCACAAGTGGGGAAATCAAGCATACACACACACACACACACACACACACACACACACACACACACACACTCGACAAAGCAGACAGGATCCAGGGAAGTCCATAAACCCCAAGGAACCCACTGTGTACTTCATGGGAGCGCAACTCCCTGAGACACAGTAGAGGACACAGAAAAGGAAAACAGTCCTTCAGCAATCCCTGGAAAACCAGCAGCAATGATGCAACTATGGTTCACATTGTTTCAGATCTGAAGGTCAAAAGGACAAGGCAATTCACGGTTGATCTATAGTCAATATCCCATATGATTACACAACATTAGCCTTTTAAGTCAATCAGGAGTCTCTAGCAGGCTATAAACCTATTGATTTAAAAAATAATCCCAGAAATATTGCTTGAATACTTTGATAAACAAAGCATTTTGCATGAATTGTCTCATTGATTTTCTTCAGAGTCCTACTTTTTTAAATTTTGAAATAATTATAGATTCATACGAAGTTGCAAAACAAGGACAGAGGAGTCTGGTACTCATTAGCAGCTTCCTTCAATACCTTACATAAACTTACAGAGTTATGTGGATAGGCACAAAGTAATCAAATAACTACTGCTCTCACCAAATTTACAGCAGTGTGTTCATTTAGGACACATTCATTTCTGAGGACCATTTTGACCCAAAACTGTGGGACCAAACACAATGCGAATTTATTGTCCATCACTGTGAAGTTTAGAACTCTAAAATCAAGGTATGAGAAACAAGTCCTGAGCCCTTACAGTTCTTCCTTGCTTCTGAGATTTGCCAGTGTGCTCTGACTTGCCTTGGCTTATTACTGCATAGATCCAGGACACATGTTTGCTATCATGATGTGTCATTCACCTGCATGTCTCTCTATGAATGCCTTCCTAAATGATAGTAGTTAGATGGGTTAGGGCTCACCCTCACCTCTACTATCTGCAAAGACTCTTATCTCTCTCTTCATTAAAGATTGATTTAATTTTCATGTTTGTTTGCATTATAGGATAGCACCATAAGTGTGCAATGTTGGAGAAGGCCAGAGGGGGCATTACATCACCTGGAACTCAAATTACTTTTGGATGTGGATTGCTATGCTGGAGCTAGGAACTGAACCATGTTCCTCTACAAATATCTAAAGTTCTCTAATGACTGTGCATTCTATCCATCCCCCAAATGCCCATTTCTTAGTAGGATATATTCCCAGGTCCTCAAGGATGGGATTTCAGTAGACTTTATTGGGGTGGGCCAAACACAATCCATCACACACTCATCCACCAACATTCCTATCTCACAAATAAAAACAAAGAAGACTCAGCTGGTAGAAATAACATCTAAAATGTTACACACAGAAAAAGGAGGAAGTCTAAATGCAAATCCTATCTGTTTGACTGTGGAACCTGCTCTCCCACAGAGAGGCTCCTCATTTAGGTAGAAATTGGAGAAAATTGGGTAAAATGTGTCAAGAACTCACAGCCTCAGCACAGCACCAGAAAACAGACCTTGGATGATGCCCACTGCATGGGAATTGCCCTGCAGAGTCTCTTCAGAATATGTCATGTGGGACCTTGAGAAAGAAATTAAACTAGAGAGGTGACCTGAGTTTTCCATTGTAAAGTGGGTCTGTGTGTAACTATGATAATTATTTTATTTTATATGTGTATGGGCATCTTATCTGCATTTATGTTTATCTATAACCTGCATCCCTAGTACCTTTCAAAGTCAGAAGAGAGCTTCAGACACTCTGGAGCAGTAGTTACAGGTTGTCAATTCCATGTATGTCACGAGTGTTGAACCCATGCCCTTCTGAAGAGCAGCTAGTGCTCTTAAGCCATCTCTCCAGCCCATCAGTAATTATTTTTGTTAAAGATTGTGGTTCTGCCATTTGATATTATCACACAAAGGTACTGCATGCTTCGTTATTCATGTCTGTGTCATGGCTAATTAGCAAAGGATTGTCCTTCCCAAGAAGCATTTGTCTCTCTGTTGGGATGTGGTGCCTCTATCTCTGTTGCTGAGACAAGATCATCCTCATGATGCTATTGGTAATATTTGCCCCTCCCCTCTCAGAGAGGCTCTTTCTCTTCTCCCCTGTGTCTAAGTCTGGACAGTTGTCCTCAACTGACTGCTTGATGTTTCCCTCTTACGAAAGTGGAGGTCACACCTGAACAATTCTTCACACACTGCTTCTCATTGTTCGGATGGTGTGTGTATGGAAGTCTGGTTTTTCTAACTAGACTTTGTATTTGTAGAGGACCAAAGATTCTTTTCTGCAGACCTCCACGGTACCCATGATGCTTTAGTACAAGGCACCGAGTTCTGCATAGTCACAAAGTTCAGAGTACCTTTTTCACAGAGCCACAAACATTCTAGAGGTGGAAGTCTTCTGTGTAGACCTCAGTGTTATTCAGTGTGGAGAGTGAAGGGAGGCTTTATCTGTGGGTCTAAGCCTGCCATACTTCATTATACCTCTGTGGTTATAGCAAAACTATGTTTAGTAAAGTTTATGTCATAACTTACATAGCATATGAAAATGGTGAAAACTGATCAGCCTGCAACTTCATGCAGCCATGATTCTTACATGTACTTTAGGAAGTAACTCATCATACAATGGGACAAATAATCAACAATAAACATATTTTATAATTCTACTTGGCTTTCTTCAGTTAACATTTCTTGAGCACTTATTCTGACAATCATATTCACAGCTATATAGTGTTTTGATGAGTGGAGTGCCATTGTTTAAAACATTTCAACCCTACATTTACTTCAGTATTTTTGTCTAGTTACAAGCTATGTGGCAGACACAGTGCTGAGTGCTCAGTGCATGTAATAGACAAGCAAACAGACCACTTGTTTAGCAGGTGCTACTCTTCTGAGGAAATATTCAGTTCCATATTGTTTGTTGATATACTTTTCCTTGGAGGAACAATAGACACAAGGCACTACAAGAACAGCTATCTGTAAATTAGAAGCTGGAGAGAGAGAGAGAGAGATTAGATGGAAGGTTGCAAGTGTGTTCTGGCATCTGATGGGTGGGGAAGCATGGAGCTTGATAAAACTATAAAGGTTCAGTGCAAACTTTCTCAAGACAATGCAATATTTGATGCAAGATGTCAGGTACACTAAGCTGCTGAATTGTGGTTCAACATGGAGGCAATAGATACACTACTGTAATTCAGTAAATACACTTATAAATTAGCTTTCACATAGAGAAGTCTCAATATGCCTGGGTACTTTGCTAAGAATGTTAATTCTCATCTGTAGCTTTGTCCACTTTCTGAAGAGTAGAGTCTACCAAGTTAGAAATCAGTGTTAAGCCTTTGACACGTCTCAGCAGGTATGTCTGCTTGCCAAGAAAGCATGAGGACCTGAGTTCAAATTCCCAACTCCTATGTAGCAAGCCACACATGGCTCCTGTACCTTTGCCCTGTATGTGTCAGGAAGTGGAGATAGGATTGCTGAGTTGTTGTTACTGGTTACCAGCCTAGTTCCAGATTCAGTGAGAAACCTTGACTCAAGAGAATAAGGCAGACAATGACAGAGTATCACAGTCCAATGATGCCCTCCTCTTGCCTCTGTGTACACTCACGGACATGCACACTTTCATGGACTTGCAGATCTGCATATGTGTGCATGTATACCATACACATGTATTACTCTCTCTCACACACATACTCATACACACAAAAGTAATTTTTTAAATAAAAAAGAAGATTGATATTTAGGTAAAAATAAGAACTTCAAGAAGATGATCTTGTATCAAATAACAGATAAGAGCTGATAAGTGGGCAGAATGGTACCAAAGGATCGCTTACCTGGGTATACATCATTTGATTAAAACCAGGCCCCTAGATGATATTTATGGTTTGGGGGATGTTGCTTGAAAACAATGGTGGGCTATGTTGAGTTCCATTTCCGAGAAAGCTGACTTAAGTTCATAATTTTCTTTCTTGGTGTGATTGGTTTGGAAATTTACTTCCAAGAAAATATAAGTATTGACCTGAATGTGAAATCAATGCTTCAAATTTCTCTTTTTATGATGGCAAGTAAGCAATTTCACATATGCTTGGAAATGCATGCTGTCTAGCTAGAAAGTGGGGGTGACCACAGAGGGATTAAGAACATTCCACAGGCACTTACCCACTGCATGAGTGTATCTACCAGTTCATACAGGGATACACAGGAACCATTTGCCAGTGCATGTATCTGTACTTAGTTATCTACAGGGCGTGTATCTGTAGATAGTCTGGATGGAGAGCAGTGCAGGGGATAAGAAGAACATGGCAGTACAAATCAAAATAAAAATGCATCAAAATCTTTATACAAACATGATTTCATTCAGTTAATCAAAGTTTTTTTTCCCCTGAAAACAGGATAAATTCACTTGACTGTGTTGACATTGTTGCCTACTGTTTTATGTTTTGGAAGCAGATAAGCATTTAGAAGGTGATTGACTGAACATGGGACTTTAGCAGTGAAATTCAGTTGTGGAATCTACTTGACTATGGGAGAAATACCTATGTCAGTTTCTCCTGTGTCAAATAAAATACTATGTTCTATTAATGGTGACGATGGTTAATTGGGTCTCTCAATATGATTGCCTTGAGATGTACCTAGAATATTAGCTACTGCCTAAAATTGCAAGACTATTTCCAAGGAGTATTAACTAAAGAGAAACAATCTGTATTGAGTGTGGGAGGCATCACAACATAGGCCAGTGGCCACTAGAGGAAATGAGACAAGGAAAAAAATCTCATGTGGGTGGTTATTTCTTTTATTTCTTGGCCACGATGATGTATGCTGCATTACCACACTGTGTGGTGCCTGTCGTGATGGAGGCAAGGCTCTGAAACCGTGAGCCAAGAGGAATGATTCCTATATTGAGGTTCATCTCTTAGTTATTTCAGCCACAGCTCTAGAAAGCCTAGTAGCACACTGGCATGGGATCCCATTTGAAATTATGATCTTGAACATATTTGTAAAAGGCCATTTACTTAGTGAAGTGCCTGCAGAACAAGCAAATTTAATATTTCGTGGCATGAAACAGTCAGTTGTGTTTCTGGTTCTCCACTTAGTTCTGTGCATTTGCTGTGGCAGAGTTCATGGTTTGTTTTAGATTATAGCTCATGGGGCTATGCTCTATATGACAAAAATTGCAGATGAGGCACAAAACTGTTTCCATTGCTTCTGTAGTCAAGAAGCAGAGATTACAGCTGGAGTCAAGCTCCTCTTTTCTGATTTACACAACCTAGAGCTCCTGCCTATGGGATAGCATTACTCACATCCATGGGAGCTTTCATACCACAAGGAACTCGATGTAGAAAATACCTCCTGAACATGCCTAGAATCTTGTCTACTACATGATTCTACATCCTGCCAGGAGAGTAGCAGATATTGACTGCCACACTGAGCATAGCAATCTTGGAGGGTTTAGCCATATACGTAACAAAATGAGACACTGGGTTCTACAATGTGTATCATATGATTCATTATATAAAGTATGGGTTTGTTCAAAATGTGGTTGGCATAAGATTGAGCCTAAGCAGATGAAGTCAACATTGGCTGATTTCTCACATTTTTGTTTCCATATGCTATATTCCTTCATTCGTTCAATCAGTGAACAAAATTTTAGCTCAGTAGATTTGTTCCTGTAGCACAGTGGGCAACACTCAGAATGGCCTTCATCTCTAGTTCTCCTAATTTAAATATTCAGTAATTTTTTTATACCCCATGAAATGGGAATTTTGTTAACTGTTTTTATAAGACTTTCCTCCTTCAGTAATCTCTGTAGCTGGGTATTTACCTATCTCTTTGCCTTTTGTAGCTTTCCCATTATCTTGTGTCAAACAGGGACAACATTATAAATTTTTAATAAAGCTACAGAGGACAGCAAAAGTTGGCATTAGGCTCTCAACAATCGATCAGAAATTCCTGAGCTTTTAAAGCCCCATCAGTTGAAGTGTCCTTGGAGCCTTTGCTAGATCTTGTTCACAAACTTTAAGAAGATCTTCTTTGAGTTGGCTGCCCTGCTGCTTTAAAAAGAGAGAACATTTTTGCGAGCTCTAAATATAATACTCGGAATAGTAGAAAAGATTGGCTCAGAAATAATACTTTTTTCTCTGTGTCTTTTCCAAAGCACAGCCTCAAATGAATATTGCAATGATTGACAGTTAGTAGGTGTTTCCTTCTAATTTGAAAATGAATTTTAATTTAACCTTCACATTGTTGAGGAAAAGTATTACCATTCACTCAGTAATTAGACTTAATTGGTCTGAGGATTTAAATGTTGCCCTGACACCAAACATTTCAAACTGTGCGTATTTCACTGCTTTTAAATCAACTCCTGAGACCAGAGCTCGGAGATATATTTAATCAGTTGGTGCGATACTCCTGTAAGCAAATGAATTTCAGAGCTCAATGGCTGATATTTGGAAATGAAAATTAAAACTAAACATAAAGCAGTGTACTTTCTACTCTGTCTAGACTACACATGACAATATTATTTTTATGTCAGAGACTGAGGATCTCAATGGCTTTCTTAGCTGTCTTTCAATCAGCATCCTACATCATTTACCTACATCAACCATTTATTAAATACCACACATTCTTTAAACTTTTGGTTCAATTTTTTTTCATGTTTTTAAACTTCTAAAATGATTTATTTTGTGGGTTTGAGTGCTATGCCTGCTTGTATGTACGGATGTGGATCACACTGTGTATAGTGCCTGAGGAGGCCAGAAGAGGGGCCTGAATCCCCTGAAACTTGATTTACAGATGGCAGTGAGCTGCCATGCTGGAATGACTGGACCAACTGTGAGGGGTGGTCTTACCTTGGACACATTATCAAATTTGGATGATTTAAATAAATTCTCTTGTTTTATGTTTTTTTTTTAAATTTAAGTTGGGTAAGGAAGCTGTAAAGATGGAAAAAATACAACCTAACTCTCCAATGACCACAGGAAACTAGAAGTCTAAAAAAGCCCTAAATACCTTAAATTCCAGACTCTGTCCCCTGGCAGTAAGTAGGCAAAAAGGTCACATTCTTTGCTGTTTACTACAGGACCTGTGAGTATGTGATCCTGTCCTCGTAAGATAACAGGAAATGAGCTTTGTCTCCCCACCCAGGAGCCCATGCAAATGCAGACCTCTGGGGCTATAGATTGGTCTATAAAGCGCAGGCTTGGATGGTTTAAATTGATTGGTCCGCACTGTGAGGGCTCTGGATGCTATGAGATGATTGTTTTAAGATGTGCGGGCTTTGTTGTAACCCTATAAAAACTGTTTCAATTCTGTACTCAGGGTCCTCAGTCCTCTATCCCTGCATGGTGTATGGCTGTGGACCCCAATGCACTTGGAATATAAAGACCTCATGCTTTTGCATCAAGATCGCTTCTCGTGAGTGATTTGGTGGGGGGGGGGCGCCTTTCCTGAGTCAGGGCGTAAGGGTCCATGCTCTGCGGGTCTTTCAAAGCCTCCTATTATTAGGTTACATAGCTGCAGATGCATGAATCTAATATAGACAGAAGCCAAGTTTCCTAACCATATAAAGGTAAAAATCAAGCTTTGACAATAGAAGTGAGATTAAAAAAAAAAAAAAATACACTGTAATTCCTAGTGATTGTGACATTACTATAATGAAGACATTTCATTTATAGCACAAATGAAATTTTAGCTCAACATTACTGTGAGGGGACTAAGGGACTGCCTGAGTTGATCACTACCCAACAAATGCTGGTTGATACCCTCTTCTACATACTGACAGCACAGGGCTCTACAGACATTATCAGCTATCTCTTGATGGGTCAGGAGAAGGGAGCAATCATTTTCAATGAGAACTCCAGAGCTATAACCAACTGTGTCATTTACTGCTCTGCTTGCCTGAGCAGTAATCACCCCCTTTTGTAACTTGATCTGAAATTGAGTTTTTGTTGTTGTTGTTGTTACAACTTAAGAATCTTATCTAATAGGAAAAAAAAAAAAAAAGAGGCAAATAGCGTTGCCCAGAGTCACAAAGGTGAGCATACTGGGTTGCAGGTAAGGAGTGCAGGCCATGAGAAAACATAGTCCCTTCAGAGTATGACAAGAAGAGGAGGTATGGTGATATCTCGTTTGTACAAATAAAGCAAGATGTTACCACAAAGAGGGGGAAGCTGAAGGGTCTGCTTGCATGACAGTCTAGTAAGTTTTCCAGGATGTTGACTCATGAAACAAATGACCAGAGATGAGTGTCCAAATATGCAGTCTGAGTTTGGCTCCACTTGAGAAATAACTGGCTGAAAATAAGAAAATTATGTTTCTTTTATAATAGGTGCTCCTGACAGCATCCTTCATATTTGACATTCTGCAGAAAGCGAAAAAAGGTAGTTGTCCATGGATCCAAATGGAGTCCAGAGTGGAAGATACAGAAATAGGGGGTTCTCTTACAATATGGTGGTGTGGACAGAAACTCAAATGTGTTGAAGCTCATCAGCTTCTTTTACTAAGTAGGCTTATGTGTATTTGGGAGGAAGTAGGAATTTATGATAGACTCTCTGTTTTAACAGAGTTTAGACAATTCCTGTAGAGGCAATTGGGAAATATTAATGAGCTGAGGGAGCAGATCTATTATGAGTTTGGAAAATACTATTGTGTGAAGAATGGGGTAGAAGGATTAAAGCAAACAGAACAGACAGGGGAACTAGGGATTGCTCTGTGGAAGGGACTGGAACACAGAAGGACAGTGCCTGAGCCGAGGGACAGAAATACAGAGTTATATAATGGCACCTACTACTGACTGATGTGCAGAGAACAAGGAACTGAGGAGAGCTCAGCTCTCAGTGGAGCATCTAGACTCCGTGTCACAGTCTACCCAGCCACCCCCGCCAAGGCTCACAGAGCATCTTGGAAAGGGGCCCTAAGAGATTGCGAGAGTCAGAAAGAGCAGCTATCTGTGAAAAGAGTGTTTGCTGGATCTGAAAGCACAGGCACACACATAAGCTCACTGACAGGAACTGTGGCTGCACCCACAAGACCTGTCCAAAATCAAGCCAGACAGACCTCAGTGTAAAGGTGACAGAGGTATCCAGGTTGCTTCCAGGAACTTGAAGAAACCATCCTGAATGAGGTAACCCAGTCACGAAAAGAGGAACATGGTATGTCCTCACTCATATATGTATTTTAGACCTAGAACAAAGGATCACCAGCCTATAATTCACACCGCCAGGGGAACTAGAATACGTGGTGGATTCTAAGAGATTTGTATAAGGTCCCTCACAGAAGGGAGGAGGGACAAGATCTCCAGAGCACATGGGGAGTGGGGGGGGCAGTGAGTGGAGAGGGAACTAGGAGAAAGAGAATGGGGGAGAGGAAAGCACATGGGACTATGAAGATTGAGTCAAGGGAGGAATAGAAGCCAGGAGAGAGAGAGAGAGAGAGAGAGAGAGAGAGAGAGAGAGAGAGAGAGAGAGAGAGAGAGAGAGAGAAAACATAAAAGAGGGAGCCATTATAGGACTGAAGAGAAAACTGAACCTAAAGAAATGTCCAGAGACCTACAAGACTGACCACCAACTAACAATTTGAGCAACAGTGCAAAGGCTACCATAAATGCCCTTCCCTGATAATGAGATCAATGACTAATGTATCCACCATCATGGAGCCCTCATCTAATACCTATTGGAAAAAGAAGGAAACACCCACAACTAAACACTGAGCTGAACTAGAATCCAGTAGCAGAGAGGGAGGACAAGACCAGGCTGCAGAAACACATAGAGACAGCTGACCTGAACAAGGAGGAGCTAATCACCCCCCCAGACTGATAGCTGGGAATCCAGCATGGGACTGACTCAGACCCCGTGAACATGGGTCTCAGCTAGAAGGCCTGAGCAGTCTAAGGGACCTCGGACAGTGGCACCAGGATGTATTCCTGGTGCACAAAAGGATCTTGCCAGCGCATCCTCCATGGAGGGATACTCCCTTAACCTAGAGACAGGAGAGAAGTACTTGTCCCTACTTCAAATGACTTGACAGATTTAGATGACCCCTCCTGGATGGAATCACCCTACATGTGGAGTGGGGGTGGGAGGGGAGGGTGGTGGAGGGAGGAAAGAGTGTAAGAGGGAGGGAGGAAGAGAGGGAGGGAGAGGGAACTGGGCTCAATATGTAAAAAAATAAATAAATAAATAAATAAATAAATAAATAAATAAATAAAAGGCAAGAGAGGCTCAGGAGTTCCACAATTATCAGACAAGTAACTGGCAACAGATGGCTGCTGGAGCAGTGAGGGTTGGGCTTTTCCAGGCAGAGAGACCCTGAAAGGCTGCCCTTGTTTGGTAACCCAAGGTCCTACACTCATGCACATCCAGGAAACTCTAGGAGGACTCAATGAGTATTAAAAGAGAGACATGATGACAGGAAGAGAAGGGAGGGGGAGAGGGGAGAAGAACACATGACGTGAGGAGGAAATGTGGCTGTGGATTTGATCCAAATACATCACACACTTGTATAAACGTAAAATAAAATATTGTACAAATGTGTGTTTATAAAGTATATGCAATCTTCCATCTGACATTGATATTTTCAACCATTTTGATGAAATACTTTAATTCAAAGTTTTTTTTTTTTTAAACACCAATGGGTCAAATCCTATGGGCTGAAAGTACACCAAGCATTGTGCTTGAATGAAATCTGGCCTCATCAGAAAGCAAATGTGCCTTAAGAAATTCTTTCTAGAAGGTAGCTCCAGCAGCTCTATATCTGACTCCATTTTATCCACAAACCACAGCTTTATTAACTGCATCCAAGTCTGATACTCTAATAGATGGGTATAGTGAACATGCTGAGTATCTGTGTATAGTTTTCTTGGTAAATTTGCTAGCGAGCACAGGAAGCCCTTCCTTCTCCCTCCTGAGTGTTAAAATTGCTGAGGTTATAATGGGCATCCTTGGATCAGACACTTTCTGGCTCTTGCTGTCTTGGTTGCCTGCATGCTGGAAGATAAGGATTCTGCCAACCAGCAAGGGATGGCATGGGGAGCTCCCAGACTTCCTCATGCCTGGCAGCATCTGAATGCATGGTGTCATTATGCAAGTTATCATCAATCAGCAGGCAGCTGCTTTCAGGACTTCCAGCCAGCAAGGCAAACATTTGTGCTCATGGCTTCATCCCCGAGTTTGCTGGACCAGAGGCCCATAAGGCAAGAGAACAGCATACTCTGGACCACTTGAACAGCTGTTTCTGGCTGGTGTTAGGATGCTCACCTGGCATCCCTATTGGAGTTTGGAAGGAGATGTGCAGATTAGAGTCTGCTTGCTCAACACAAAGGGCTTTCTGTGAAAGAACCACGGGGAAGCCAAGGCAGAGAGCAGTGAAACTGAGGATAAACCCGAGAAAACATTTCTAAATAAAAATAGTCCAGATGATGTAGATGCAGGCATTTATGTGACAAGCATGAAATAAAATGCAAAAGCAGAAGTGGAAAAATGAATAAACATTTGGCTCCTGATGGCAGGAGAACTGGAAGCTTGATTGGCTAAGAATGGGGAAAAATATGGTATGCAGTATTGCGTGATGGGCAAATAAGCACCGACGAGGGTTACAGAATCAGAATAGTGAGTTAGAACCCTGTAAGACAGACATTTCTAATCACCTCCAGCAGGTGCAACAACCCCGCAGGAAGTGTGCACCCAAAACTGAAGTTCACTGTGTAGAGCTCACAGGAAGGAATCATACAGTTAATTATGATGGTTGTCTCCACTAAAAGTTCTTAGTGTCTCTCTCTGTAGATGCAGGTGTGCAAACCCCATAGCAGAAGAGAGATTCCATGAAGTGTTTCTGCATGGACGGCTGATCTTCCATGAGCTCCAAAGGCTCCAGGGCACCAGGACCAAAAACAAAATACAGTTGAGTCAAAAGACCTGGTACCCCTGAAATCAGCAGGTTAAACCTCTTGGGTAGTTGATATATAAGCTTGAACCTTCAACTTGAACAAACGCACCTTGGAAATGAAAAGGCAGCAAGGAGAATTCAGACTAACCGTTCCATGCAGACTATGAATCTGCAGCTGACGCGGAGCCACTTGGGGCCATATTAGAATCATGTGCAAGCATTGAGTGTGTTTGTGAGTGCTGCTTTCTTCAGGGAGAAAGTTCACAGATTTCCTTACACCCTTCAAACGACTTCCTTACATCTGTCATTTGAACAACCAGTCACCTATGAATACATTTCTATGTATCTACTGGTTGTTAGTTTGATTTCCACTTCTGTGAGGAAATACCCCAACAAAAAGAAAATTAGAGGAAAAGGGAAACTTATTTCAGCTCACAATTAGAGTCCATCATTGCGAGGAAGTCACGACAGGAGCTTCGATCTGCCATATTACTTCCACAGTCGAGAGCAGAGAGCCATGAATGCACTCACGTTTGCTTCCTCACTTGTACTCTGGGGCTGGATCCCTCCTCTTACATAATTCAGGACTCTGCATTAGGCAAGGGTGAGCTGGGCTTTCTCTCATCAATTAACTTCATCAAGACAGTTCCCCACAGATGTGCCCACCATCCAACCCAGTGTAATTTCATCCTTGGTTCTTGTGGAATAATCCTTTTGTATGCTCTAAAATTTTGTCCCTCCATTTGACTTAATAAAAAGCTGACAGGCCAGTAGCCAGGCAAGGAGTATTGATGAGTAAGAGTGGAGTCAGAGGAGGTGCCCGCAGATGCAGAGGAAGTAGGACATGTAGAAAATGAGGTCATAAGCAATGAGCCACATGGCAGAGTGTAGTTAACAAATATAAGTTAATTTAAAATGTAAGAGTTAGCTAGTAACAACGCCTGAGCTATCAGCCAAGCATTTGTAAATAATATAAGCCTTAGTGTATGTATTTGGGAGATGCTGTTGGGACAGAAACTTCTGCCAGAATGAGGTAACCCTAGGTTGTGTCAAGTTGACAATTAAACTAATTATCACATCTGTGTATCCACCAATCTAAGTTAAGTATGTCTGCCGATTCAATCTATCCATCCCCCATATAGGCTTCAAAGCTCATTTTGTTTGTGAATAGCTGTGATTTCTGCTTTTTATCACATCTTCTCCAAAGCTACTTCATTCCAACAGTTGGAAGTCCCACAGCTCAACAAGTCTACCTACACTATAGAAGTCTGTCAGCTTCTAGCATGATTCTTCACTTCATCCCAGTGGAGAATGACATAGATGAGCATGGGACCACACCACTGAGCTTCCTCAGCTAATTTGCTACCACTTGTGTTGTTCAAAAACTTGAGTCACCATACATGCTAATCCAATGAAGGGATGTCTGTCTGTGTTTATGTTGAATACTTACAAAGAGAAAGAACTAGAAAGGAGAGAGAGAGAGAGACAGAGAGAGAGAGAGAGACGGAGACAGAGACAGACAGAGAGCTCAGCAGAAAAATGCTTGTCTTGCAAGCATCAGGATTTGAGTTCAATCCTCAGAATCTGTGTAAAATAAGTCCCAGTGCTAGAGAGGCAGAGAAAGGCAGATCCCTGGAGCTTCCTGGCCTTCTAACAGCCAAATTACCAAGATCAAAATCAAAGACAGACAACGGCCTGAGGAACTACATCCGAGGCTGACTTCTGGCCTACATACTGACACGTACTCCCCACATATATGCATCTATGCACACAATTGTATATGGGCCTCTGCATGCATGAACATGGGCATACATACACACATGAAAGAAGGAAAGAAAGGCAACTGAGAAAATTCTTTTATGTTTTTCTTACTCAAAGCTTTGTTTCAAATATATATATCGAAGACAATCCAAAATAAAGAAGATGCAGCCACACAGCTAAGGCCACCGTGCCCTTGGGAAGCCAACCAGACTATTCCACTACTAACCCCACTCCTGTGAGGCTGGCATGTTAAAGGTCACAACGAAAATAAGGGTCTTGACACCCAAGATGATGCAATTGGTAGTTAAGGCAAACAATATAGAAAGGAATTTTCTATAATGGTTTATCAATTCCCATATGTCCATGGCAGAATCACCAGGCTCCCAGCCAGCTTGTGGTCAGACAGGGACCTCACAGTTTTGAAGAATGCCCACCAGTAATGTCACCCTTTGCCTTCCCTACATGAACCAGGCACGCTCTTCCTGCCCCGAGTCCTGTCTGGCTTTCCCACAAGACACATTTATTTTCAGCCGTGGAAGAAATTTACTGTCTTTCAGACAGAGAGCTGTTTTTGGCCAGGGGCTTTTAAGGACCATCAAGAACTGAAACACCTTCTTGTCCCCTTCTACTATAATCTTGGACTTTCAATCACTCAGCCCCAGCACTGGATGACTTCAGCCTGGCAGGAGCAGGTACTTCAGACCCTGTTTATGGTCACCAAATAATGAGGCTGTTTGAGCAGCTGACAAGAATAGAGTTGATAGCAACTGCTTCTACCATGTGCTTGATATTATGTTCAAATTTCCAGAGAAAACAAAACAACAACAACAACAACAACAACTTGTATCTTGAAAGTCTGGGAGTGAGGGGTCCCATGAGAGAAAATATCTGTTCTTACTGTCAAGATACAAATAGCTGCTATTGTTCCTCTGTGCCTTTCTCCAGTGTTTTCATGGGAAGCCCATGGGTACAGCATCACTCTGGATGAAGAAACAGCAGAATGGGTTACCTGAGAAAAACTAGCCATAGCTGTCAGAGTTGGGTGGGGTGGTCCTCAGTTTTGTAGCAGAAGTACAAACAAAATTTTTTCTAATTATATTTACTACTTTTTACTTCTCTCTGTGTGTATATTTGTATGTGCACACATATGTATGTGCATGTGTGTGTGTGTGTGTGTGTGTGTGTGTGTGTGTGTGTCTGTTAATGTATTGGGGGACACCTGGACTGCTTCCTACAGGAGTCAGATTTCTTTAAACCAGGGATTGCATTTGGGGCATCAGGCTTAGGGGCAAGCTCCTTTAGCCATTTCAACAATCCAACCAACAAAAATTTAACTGGAGAAAATCATTGGTTATTGACTTTGTTATCCACACATTTGCCAATGTATTTGTTATCATAGTATAACTGGCTAAAATACCTCCCATTGTTCTTTCCCTGGAGTGTTCTTTTTATTGTTGCTTTCTTGTTGATCTTTGTTGTTGCTATTGTGATGGAGGATAGCCTAGGCAGATGGAGACCTAATTCATGCAAGTTAGCACAAGGAACTAACAGCAGATGTAGGGATGAGAAGAGGTGGATTCTGTTCAATGATGGGAGTTACGGAACTTCTCTATCCATTCATTAAGAACCGCACATTAATGTTTCTGAGGTCATCTCTAATTCTAATGATTCATGAATGTTGAAAAGGGGTTCACAACATTGAGTCATGAGGGACAAGACTTTAAGTTGCTTAGAAAATATGTCCAGCTGAATGCTAGGTACTCCAAATAGCAGTGGCCTACATGAGGAACTATTTCTTCTACATGACTTTACACATGTTAAAAGCATACAAAGGTGATATGGTACTCTACCAGAGACAAGGTTCCTTCACAGCACATCATTCACAGTTTTAAACACACACACACACACACACACACACACACACACACACACACACACACACGTTCTACAATAGTACAGAGTTTAGGCCAGTGGCTCATGATCCATTTGGGGTCACATATCAGATCTCTTGCTTATCAGATATTTACAGTACAATTCACAACAGTAGCAAAATTACAGTTATGAAGTAGCCACAAAATAATTTTATGGTTGGGGGTCACCACAACATGCAGAACTATATTAAATGGTTGCAGCACTAGGAAGGTTGAGAACCACTGGTTTCATGGAATGACAAAAAACACAGTTCCCCCTTGAAGGACTGACCACTGGATTGTATTTTTACTCTGACTCTTATTGTCTTATTCAAGTGAGATGGGGAGTTGTACTTGTCAATTTTATGTAGCCATCATCTAACATTATTCATTTGTAAAGAGAAAATGTTAGTGTAAGCTCATATTCTGAGAGATTCCGATGTGTGGTTATGTGGTCCCTTTGGTTTGAATCTGTGGTATGGTAGCGTACCATGCCCATATACACGATGGAGCAATTTTGTTCATCTCTTTACCAAGAAGCAAAAGAGATGGAAAGGAGTGAACTCAAGTCTCATATTCATCTTCAAGGGAATTTTTGCTGTTTCATTTTAGTTGCTATGGTCAAAAATTCCTGAACCCCCAAAAAAGCAGCTTAGGGGTCAAACAGGTTTATTTTATCTTATAATTACAGGTTTCAGTCCATCATGTCAGAGAAGTCAAGCAAGGGGTTTTAAACATCTAGTCACATCAGTTTTACAGTCAAGCATATAGGAGAAATGAGTGTGTGCATGCTAGCTAGCTTCAGCTTCTCTACTCATATAATTCAAGACGCACACCTAGGGAATGGTGCTACCCAGGACACTGAGATTTCCCACAATGATTAATTGAATTAAGGCAATCCCTCTTAGACATCCCCACAGCCAACCCCACGCAGGCAATACCCCCTACATTGGGACACTCTTCCTGGTTGATTCTAGGTTGGGAAAGTTTACAGTTAAAGATAATTTGGAGAACCATTTTTTCAATAGCCTAATGATTCTCAATAGGCTAAACCTTCTAAAAGTTGTACTGTTTCACAATAATTCCACCCTTGGGGCGAAACACTTAAGTTATGGCCTATATGGAATATTTAATGTCCTAACTAGAGTAGACACATGGTGGTTTGAGTACAAATTCCCCAGCCCAAGTTTCCTGTGTTAAAATCTTGGTACCCTGATGATGGCACTGTTGAGAGGTGATTAGAGCACAATGATGCAAACATCATCAGGCGATCAATCTATTGGTAAGTCCATAGCTCAGTGGGCTATAAGGATGCTAACATCTTCAGATCAATCTACTCATAAGTTCATAGCTCAGTGGGCTATAAGGAGGATCTTAGGGGAAAAAATAGGTCAGTGGGGTCATGCCTTTGAAGGACTTATTTTGCAATCAGTCTCTTGCTTTCTGATTCCTGGTCACCTTGAGGTAAATAGTGACTATATCCCATGTTGTCACTCCCATCATGCTCAGAATCACCATAGACATAAAGCCAAAGACCCAGGTGCCCACTGATTGAATCCCGAGAGACTATGAACCCAAAGAAATTTGTCTACACTTAAGTTTTTTCTCAGGTATCTTGTCATAGTGATGAAAGGAGGTTAACACACATGGTCTTTGCTGTGAGTAGTGATTCAGACACTCTTTGAAATGTTTAGGGGAGATTTTGATACATTTGTGAAGCAGGTTATTAAAAAATGCCTAGAAATATATGAACACCCATTAAGGTATAATGTATATGGGATGTGAGATCAGAATTCTAGTAGGAATGTTGACAGTAAAGGCTGTCTGGACACCTTCAAATGGAAGTCAAGACTTTATTGAGAATTTAGCCAGAGGCCATTCTTGTTACACCCTTGCAAAGAACACATCTGCATTTTATCCATATCCTGCAGTTTTATAGAAGGATTAAATTAAAGGTGAAAGTTGAAAGTTCAGATGGTAGAGGAAGTTCCAAGGTGGTCCAGACCAGCATTCAGGCATGGTCAATCCTGGTTACTTTCTGTTAGATTTACAGTGAAATTTGGGGGAGCAGAGCACAAGGCTGTGGAAAGCACCCAGTTTTGAAAAGAAGCATATGTAGAAACAGAAGGAAGTTTTTTGGCTGATGAAAAAAATAGCACATGCTGCAGAAGCCATGCAGATCACAGTAGGATGTCTAGACTAACAACTGTCCTGGCTAAGGGGTAGGCTATCTCTCTGAGTTATCATGGAATCCTCAAAGGCCTCCAAAACAATGCAGGCTGCTGCCACAGATCTTAATTGGCCATCAGAATTAGATGGTAAAGTGCTATTGCTGAAGACACAACCAACTTTAGTTGTAAGGCTCAGAAAAATGGAACTGGTTCTTACCTGAAATTTTCCTCAATGCCAGGTAGCTATTGTGCAAAAAGGTATTACATGGCTGCTAGAGAAAAGGGCATTAATGTTATTACTCCTCAGAAATTTTCCATATTGTAGTACCAACTCAGCAAGCAAGATGTGGCCAGTGAAGCAATAGCGGCCCAAAGGTCTAGTAAGCAACCAACCATTCTTAATTGGATTTGAGGTTGGGCCTGTTCCACAAGAGGGAAGTCCAATCTAGCATTGTAAACCTGGCCAAATCCCATGACTAGGAAGGTCACAAGACCCACAAAAGGACCTAGTGCTGCTGTCTTACTAAATGCAGATATTGTCAAACAGACTTCTAAATATTTATGTTTGTACAGAGTTATAGTGCTACCCTCAACCTTGCATAGAGAAGATTCTTTCTGGAATTTTCAGTAGTTATCCCAGAGACTCATAACTGCTGTAAGTAATGAAGATGAATGGCTATTGAGTGCTCAGACATAAATGGGACATCTATATCAATTTCACTCATTAATAAAGGCTCCAAGAACATTGTGAATGCAAGCACAGAGGCAACAAAAGAGCCATAGGGTAGGAGTTGAAAGCGAGGAGGTAACGACTGCTAAACCCAAGGTAAATGATAAATAGGTGTTCATTGGGGAACAATTACACAGAAAAATACAAAGAACTGAGGGAGTGTTTCCCTGCCCTTCCTACCTGATCGGCTGACCCACCAGAAAGACCAAAGGAAGGAAAGCCACACCTCAAGCTTCCTTTCTTCTGATTCTGCCCACCTGAAGCCACACCCAATGGGTGTGGCCATCATTGCAGGTTCACAGACAAGTTGCCTACAATGAGTGACGTAAAATGCTAGTTTATGGGCATGATATGACCATTGCAGAAGAGAACCCAGGGAGAAGACGTGTTGGAGATTTCTGAGGGAGAGAGATGTTGAAGATACATTCACTTAAGATATAGTATTTACATGTATGAGATTGTCAAAGAATAAATAAAATATTCTATATTTTAAAAAATAATGGTTAACCCTACTTTACTCATCCCAGTTTCAAGTGTGTAAGATGTAAATATATTTGAAGAACCATGAGACCTCTTTGAGTCTGCTAGAAGGCTCCGTTCTTATCGGACTACTGGATTCATTTTACCAGGGTCACATGATCACCACATATATTGAAACTGGAATGATACAAAGGTTAGCATGCCCACACTACAAAGATGACATGCAAACTCACGAAATGGTCCTGGCTTTTATTCATGAGGACAAAAAGCTAAAGTCCTG
This sequence comes from Cricetiscus sungorus, assembly GCA_030556225.1. Taxonomy (NCBI): domain Eukaryota; kingdom Metazoa; phylum Chordata; class Mammalia; order Rodentia; family Cricetidae; genus Cricetiscus; species Cricetiscus sungorus. The sequence continues at coordinate 7,443,901 of JANBXA010000429.1, forward strand.
GCAGAGACCTCATGACATGAGGTATGCCAGGAACATGGGATATCGGCTCACTGAAAATGAGCATAGCCAGCCCAAGGAAATGCTACATTGTTGTAAGCATCTGGGGAGGGCTATTCGAATGCTGTGGCATTACTGAGTCACTGTATAACTAACTCCCTGTATAACAGGGAGCTACAACATTTTTTCTTAGTTGTGTTTATGATTTCAGTCTTTGGTCTCATCCCTCCTTTCTTTGCTTATTCATGTTTTAATTATTATTTTTAGTTTTTTTGAGACAGGGTTTCTCTGTAGTTTTGGAGCCTTCCTGGAACGTGCTCTGTAGACCAGGCTGGTCATTCCTGTTTAGAATGGGAATATATGTGTTCCATGCTTCTTCAGCATGTGATGAAAACATCTTACCTTTATTTCACAGGAGCTCACAGACAACAGTTACCTTAAATTTCAGAGGAGATATTAATCAATGCAGAAACTCTTAAGATGTTGTAGTCCTGCAGTTGCAGTTTCTATTATCAGGCATAAGTCTTTAATGGTCAGAAAGAGAATGTTGTGGTTCAAACTCTAGCAAGATGCAGAAAGTGATCAGTTCATGAGTATTATGTCTTCTTCAATGAGCCAGTTCATTAGTCTATCCCATTTTAGTAGGTGACAGATACTAAGTGGGGCTGTTTGGATAAAGTAGATCATTAACAGCATGACTTTGAAGGATTAACTTTGTGTCCAAATTTCTACAATAAATAGCCCACATTTTTTCTTCTTCTAAGTTATACTGCTGAAAGACAAAAAAAAAAATCTCTATTGTGTGTAAAATGTAAAAAAGTTCATATTTACAACAGTTTATGGGGGGTCTCAAATCTTCCACTTGAGGTACCACCCATAGCACAAAGTAGAGCCCTCCAGGAGAAAAAGGCTGATAGAGACAGGGCTCTCAGAACTCACATTTTATCATAGAGCACTTTGAAGTCAAAATCGTTGCCTGGAGAGTTTCCACAGTAAAGAGATTTCAGAATGAAGTTTTAGGGAGATACAGTCATTCCAGGCCTTGTCTTTTACTGCTGTCTATGGAGACCCTGAGACAACTGCAGAGACTTGGGGCCAGAATGTCAATCACCAGCTGCAGATCAGAGGAGGCTGTGGTCCTTTCAAGTCCCATCAGCCTGTGTCTTGCCTTCTTTCGTAAGGAAGGGAGCAGTTGGCACAGAGAGACATCTATGTATCTCATAAACTGTGCCAAATCCTTAACATTTTCGAGTGGCAGATGGTGGGGTATCACCCACTCTAAAAGAATCTTAAAGCCAAAGATCGCCCTTCAAGAACTCAGACTCTGGAGTCAGCATGAACACTGTTTAGTTCTAGCCATGGTGCCATATTGCCATCCCCGTGTGTCTCTCATGCATATTCCTGTATCTTCCCCTTTTCCCTGGTGACACACACATCATGATGGTTTCTCTAAGAACAGAGGTTCTACTAGAGGTTGTTAATGTACCAATCTCTTGTTTCATCATCCAAGGTGACTATAAACAGCCAACCATTTGCAATTCTTTCTAAATCCTCCCTGCTGTTCTTTAAAAGCTGGTCTTTATCTTTGCTACACAGTACTGTGGACACCAAGACAAAGCTTTGAAAGAGTATGGCTCTGCTGAGTAGAGAAGAAAGATCAAGAATGGACAATTGTGAATAGGTCAGTGTTAGAAGACAATCCAAATTCTACCACACTTGGTAACTATATTCTCCAAGATGTGAACTTGAGGGGGTTTGTAGCTTATGATATAAACAGATGAGAAAATAAAAATGCATGCAATACTAATCTACCATCTTTGCATCAGCATTCAAAACACATTTGTGCTCTTGGAAATCTCTTAGTTTATATGATTACAGATGCTGAGTGGGTGAGTGGGTGAGGGCATACTGCCATACATCCTTCAGACATTAAAAGAAGGGGTTGTCCTCAGTCTCAAAACCTTCCCCAGCTCCTCTTACCACTACCTCTAAATGATGCAGACTCTCCAGAAATTCTACTGAAGTAATTTCCCTAAAATGCACATTGAATCACAAACATGGAAGGAGAAACTGTTCATGCTTTGAATAAGAAGTGCCTAGTCAGTTCTCACAGTCCAATCCCTGGAAGAGCCAACAGATGGGTGGCCTAGGTGAATGTTAGCGAAGGCTAATTATCTTGACAATCATGTCTAACACTGACAGTTTTGTCCCAGCTCTGTGCTGAAACTATTACCTCAGTGAGCATTTCTGTTCCTCCCATGGCTTATTTAGCTAATTATTATGTGATGATTTTCTGTATCTATAGATTCAAGGAATGAATTGGTGCTATTAGAGGAAATTGCTCCCTACCTGCATATGCCTGCCCACCCTATAGAGCTATAGCAGACATTAACACTCTGATTTCCTCCCTCCCCCTTCCAGTCAAAGCACAGCCTTTGTATTTGTAAAGTTCCTTGTTATTATTTCAATCAGAAGCAATAATAGGTTGGTGTTGTCGAGTGGCTTTCTTAAGGGCATAAAACACTTCCCTTTGAAAGGAAGTCAATTACCCTCCTAAGTAATATCATATTACATATATATATATATATATATGTGTGTGTGTGTGTGTGTGTGTGTGTGTGTGTGTGTGTATGTATGTTGTTAAAAAGATATCCTAATGTTAGGATAGGTAGTGGAGATGATGGAGCATGCATAAAATAAATGTGTCCTTTGAAAAATTTTGAAATTGCTTTATTTACAATAAAATACATTCTCCCCCTATTCCTAAACAATGGCCAATTTTCTGTTCCAATAAGATTCTATTCATTTCTTTACACATCACACTCCAGGAACAGTTAACGTGAAACATAAGTGTAAGAATAAATACCCTTATCTCAGTCCAATTGTATTCATTTTCTTGCCACTCCTAGGTAAGTAGGGGATCATCTGCTTTATAATTGATAGTCTCAATTTCAGGAAGGATTTTGTGTAGTAACGGCATCTCTGTCTTCAGTGTGATTGTGGAATGAATATTTACACCCAGTCTCTTTAGTCCTGGAGGATCTAACAGAGATCTTATTTTAGCCTTTCACCTTGGTCTTTGCTCTTAATTTCTTTCCCAAGTAAATTGTCTCTGTGAATTTATCACTTCCCAGTTGATCAACCCTGATCTTCTTACTGTTTCCATGTATTCTGTACTCATTTCTAGTCAAATTATACTCCAGTCTTTTGGTGGTTACTATTTAATTATTAACTCAACACAGCTCTTCTCTTGGGAAGAGTTAAAGTATATCTCAGTTGAGCTATTTCCTCCACTAAGTTGGCCTGTGTGTGTGTGTGTGTGTGTGTGTGTGTGTGTGTGTGTGTGTGTGTGTGTGTGTGTGTGTGTGTGTGTGTGTGTGTGTGTGTATTGTTAATGATCAATATGGGGGGAGCTTACTATGGGTAGAACTGTTCCCTATACAGTTTTATCTTAGATGTAGAAGAAAGCTAGATGAGAAAGCCAGATAAGGAGAAAGAGAAGACAGAGAGGGAGGGATAGAGAGTGGAAAGGGGGAGGGAGGGAGGAAAGGAGGAAGGAAGGGAGACAGGGAGGGAGGGAGAGTTAGCAAACATCATTTTTTGTGGCTTCTGCTTCACTTTGTGCTTAAGTCTCTTCACTGAATTCTCTAAATGCTGGACTGTGTCTCGAATTACAAAATTAATTAAATCCTTTCCTTATACTTTACTCTTTGCCAGGATGGTTTATCACAGCAATAGTAAAGCAAACTGGAGTGAGATGTATCCCTGCTTATCTTTGGTCCTCGTGTTTTGATATAGTATATTGAATTTTCACTTTAATAAATAATTTCTGTTCCCTTGCATCTAACTTGTTGTTTAATCCTTTCTGTAGTCTTTGCAAATTTCATATTTTTGCAATATCATTATGTTCCTCCCATTACCTTTACCCTTCCCATTCCCAACATCATGTCCTCCTTTAGTTCTTAATCTAATTAGTGATAGCCATGTACACCTCAATATGGGGCTGTCCTCCCACTGCATTTACCTACATAAGACCCACACAAGGCGAATTCTGACAGCAATAGCCGAGAGGCCAGGGTTCTGCAGGTAGTGAAGGAACTGTTAGGATGGATGGGTGAGAGAGAAGGCGAGTGAGCCACTCTTCTTCATGGATATGGCAACTGTTGATTCATATTTCAGAGCAACTAAAATTCCCCCATACTTGATGTTCTTCTTTTTGGACCCATCATGAAATTCCTCATGATTTTATTAAATTAAGCTCTTAATGTGACATTCACTTATATTCATAGGTGTGTACATAGCCACAGTATAGTGGATGAAACTTGGTGTAAGAAAATAGCCTTGTTTGACACATAATGGCAGCCTATGGGTAATTGTTAAATATTAATGTATAACACATATTGCTTATTCAATGAACACATGTTAAATATGGGATGATGGAATAAATGATTTAATGAACAAAGGTCTCGTGATTAAATATTGTCCAGAAAGAAACGATGACATGGAAAAGAGGGAGAGATGAGATTGGCAGTCCGCAAGTTTATCATTTAGAAGCCAATCTCGTTCTCTTGTCAAAAGCCCAGCCCACATTAGCTTCGTGGTTGTAGTTGAACCATCATATTCTAAAGCTGGACTAACATATATCCTCTTCATTTCAGAGATAGGCTAAGCCAGGCCATGAAACTTTCATGAGAACACCTCTAGTATCTGTTTCACTTTAAAAATCACAGTCGGGACATCATGCCTCGCTGTCAAACTCTACCCTAAAGATATTTCCTGTTTAGACCTGAGAAGATTCAAAGTCTAAACCTAGAGAGACAAAACCACAAGATAAAAGGGCTTCCTCCTTGTGCTACTTGATCTTGATCATAGCTTAGAGGGATTTAGAACCATGCTGGAAATAACCCTCTGGGCATGTCTGTGTGTGAGTTTCCAGATTAGGTTAATTTGAGTTGAGAAGACTAACCATAGATGTGAGTGGCACTGTTCCATGGGATTGGATTTGGGACAAAATACAAAAGAGAAGTGAACTGAGCAACAGCCTTCATCTCCCTTTGCCTCCTGATTATAGATGCAACAAGCCAGCTCATGTTGCTGATGCCATGCCTCTCCTTGAATTGTGAGCTAACATAAGCCCTCCTGTCTCTAAGTTGCCTTTGTTGGATGATTTGTCATAGCAATAAGACCAATAAGGGAGCTGAGAGATGTCCCAGCAATTGAAAACGCTGAATGTTCTTCCAAAGGAGCTGGGCTCAATTCCTATCACTCACGTGGTAACAAGAAACTGTAACTTATTTCCAGGGGATCTGACACCCTCTTCTGGCCTCCAAGGGCATTGCATACACATGGGTCATAGACACACATGCAGGCAAAACACCCAGTACACATTAAATAAAATAAATACATCCCAATAAAAATAACACAGCTAGAAGCTGGGAAGATGCGTTAACAGTAACAAATTCTGTTTTAGGTAGTTTGGTTAGGAATGGCTCCCATAGGCTCCTGTGTTTGAATGTTTTGTCACTAGGGTGTGGCAACATTTGATCAGGATGTAGCGAGCTCTCATCTGCTACTCTACTTACCTGCCTGCATGCTGCCATTTTTCCCTCATGGTGATAATTGACAAAACCTCTCAAACTGTTAACAAGACCCCAATTAAATGCTTTCCTTTGTAGGAGTTGCTCTGATCTGTTGTGTGGGAAATAAGATTCTGCAGACATGATATAGGCTGATTGATGTTTATTCAGGGAGAAGTTTCTTATACCAGAAACTGATGACCACTGTGGGTTCCCACTCCAAGGATGCCCCTGGATGCTCTCTGTGTCTGACCAGGAAGTAAGAGAGCAAGCTGGGATCCAGAATCCCAGACCTAGCTCCCACAGGTCACATCCACACCTGTCCCCAAGCCCCAATGGGTGTGGTCTGTGCAACAGGTGTGGGCAGGGTGGATATATCATTAAACTGGTCATGGTATCACTTCACAGCAATAGAACAGTGACTAAGACAATATTCTTACAGCGGACCTGAGTTTGGTTCCTAACACCCATGTCGAACAGCTGACAATTGCCAATAACTCCAGCTGCAAAGGCTCTAAATTACTTCTGACTATGCAGGCACCTACACACAATGTGAACACACACATGTATAGATGCATAATTAAAACTAAAGTAAATGTTTAAAAATAGATAAGTAAAAAACACATTTATCCAGTTCACTATGACTTTCCCTTCCTAAGTTCCTGGAAGTAGGAATTATTTTGTCTAGAAAGGAGTAAACACTTCTGACTCACAGGCTACCTTGTCCCCTTACTATGCAAGAATAACCAGATGATAACATACCGATATAGCTTTCAGAAGTGGAAAACAACTGTTCAGGGGATTCTCAGTGATCATTAGTCACTTAAAGGAATAGAGAGATAATAGGTATTTTATGCCCTCTTCCACATCTCCTATTATTTACTTTTAATTTGGGACTGGAATTTTTTTCTTACAATGTTCAATGGCTATGATTCCTCTAGTTGATTCACAATTTTGTAAAAAGTTTCTCCATTTCCACCTCTGGTAAGTTTTCCTAAGATTAGTGTGTGTGTGTGTGTGTGTGTGTGTGTGTGTGTGTGTGTGTGTGTGTGTGTGTGTGTACACATAAGTATGTATATGAGCATGCATTATGCATATGCCACATAGATTCCATATATTTAGTTTTATGTTTGTATATATACATATACATCCTGTGTGTGTACATACACACATATAAAATCTGTTCAAAGAGATACATGTGAAAGTTCAAGAGAAAAACCAATAAACACATTGATCAACAAAGAGTTCTGTTAACTTCTAGTTCATTTTTTTCTTCTGTGAGCTGTGTTGCTTAATTTTGTTTGAATTATTGCTATAGTTTATTTTTAAATCTGTTTAGCCACATTTTTGGATCATCTAGATCTCTGATCTGGGTGTTATTTGCCACTGCAGTTCAACCAAGGTCACAAAAAAAAAAAAAAAAAAAAAAAAAAAAACCAAAAAACAAAAAAAAAAAAGATCATCAAATTGATACACCAGTCTGTAGTGCATCACAGAGAGTCTTCAAATGCCACCACGCTGTCACCAAATATTTGTGGATGGCAAATACTTGTCTAAGAAGTAAGGAGGAAACAGAAGCCTAAGGTGATGTTGACATAAGTGATTGGAGAAGGTAGAAAGCTTACAGAAGAAGGCAAAGGGGCTGAGGTGGGGATAAAGGGATCTGGAATGTGACAAACAAGAGAGATCGGATGCTCATCCCTTCCTGGAAGCGAGGTCAGGGTCTCCCCATGATGTGGGTCTTCAACCTTGACAATTTCTCCAGTTTGTGGAGCTCGTATTTCCTGGCCGTCTGTAGCTTAAAGGCATCGCTAAGACTGATTCCCTCAGAGCAAGGCTGTGATGGCTCCTGAACAATTCGTCTCTGGATGAATAAATAAATAAGTAATAAAAATAAATAAAACAGAATAGGAAATAAATATACCATGCACATTTGTATGCTAGTGCTATATCAGCAGATATTGTGGATAGAAAATGTAGCCCAAAGTTTATTTGACTTCCACAGCTTCCAAACTTGATTTATTAAAAACAAAACCTAAATATTTTCCTAAATTAATGTATTTTCTTAATTTTAAGGGAAAGAGCCTTATATTCTTATATCCGTCTTTTAAATTGGAAGGTATCCAAAACTGAAAAAAAACAAGATATTTATGTAGAAACTTCAAAACTAATAAAAGGAATTTAAATTATTCAGATTTCATAAATGAATAGACATTGCCAAGTAAGTCTTAAATCTAGCTGCAGGAAATAAGATGTGTCTCCTATATAACCATATAGTTCATATTTTGCAAGCCAGAGAATGATAGACCCAAAATATTTTAAAAGCAAATTAAGCTATCACATCTAGTTATCTCCTCTGCATGCTAGGAAACTGGCTGTGAGACAAACATATAAAAATTTAATTCCATCATTGGGGCTGGAGACATGGCTCAACAGTTAAGAGCTCATGTCACTCTTCAGAGGACCAGGGTTTGGCTCCTAGAACCATGGCCAGCAGCCCAGAGCTGCATGTACAGTTACAGGTTTTCTGACATGCTCTTTTGGCTTCCTCAAGCATCTGCACTCACGTGTTGCATGCATGTGCATGCACATACATACACATAAAAATAATGAATCATTAAGTTGCTATCCTTTACTGTCTGATTGTACAGGCACACACTTCAAAAGCTTCTATTAGTGTGTGTTCATTGTACAGTGTGACAGGCTGATAAACATGTTAGTGTGTGTTCATTGTACAGTGACAGGCTGATAATCATGTACTTTTACTTCAGTCTTCTCTCGCTTACATCTATGTACACACATGTATGGAGGCCAGAGGCTGATTTGAGCATACTTCCCCATCACTCCCAACTTTATCTTATGAGATAAGAGCCTATAGTTCACTGAACATATAGCTCACTATACATTTAGCTCATTGGACACATAGTTGACGCATTTGGCTGGACTAGCTTGCCAACAAATCCCAGGGAGCCTCCTATCTCTGTTACTAGAGCATTGGCATTACGGTGTGTGCAACCATCCCTGGGTTTTATGTGGGATCCCAAACTCTGCTCCCTACTCTCTCATAGTAGGCACTTTATGAAGTCATTTCCTAGACTGTTACAGTTGTATGCATATGTTAAAACACTTTGTAATTTACCCCACATACCTAATTAAAAGTACTACTAAAATTACTAATATCACATAATGCATATTTATATTTATATGTATGTGATATATATTTATATATGCTACATTTTTCATGGTTTAAGAACGTTCTGTACCCCAAATATGCTACTGTGATATTGTCAGCTCTAAGAAGGTTCAACAGAAGGTTCAAGGTCCCTTATACTGTGTCTTGAAGGCAGATAAAGTTTATATGTGGAAAATGAAAGTCTACATCACAAAGAAACATTCCTATCTTCAAGGATGGGAGGGTAAAGCTGTAAGAAATCCACGTGAATAATCTGTGCAAATGAGGTCTTAGTGTACTGGACACGTCTTCATTCAATTAAAGGACCCCAATCAATCCCACTTCATAGTCGGGTGAGATTTAGTGTGTGTTTGACTACAGGGGGATCTTAGGGTCTTTATTTCTTTAATATGTGTATATGACTTACAATAATAAATAATAATACATTTGTATGTTTGCTCTTGTTGGTCTTTCAGGTTAATTTAAGTCAGGGTTATCATAAAATAGGGAGAAATAATTTCTTCAGTTCTGCAGTGACTAGTTAGAAAAGATAACCGTATTCCTTGGAATAGCCTTTACCCATCCTGCTGCAAGCAGTCCAAACAAAATCCCTGCTATTTGAAAACAATAAAAAGAAGGAATCAAAACAAGCATGGAAGAAAACATATAGAAAATTATTCAAGGAACTGATTGGGAAAGAAAGAGCCAGCAATAAAGGAGGGAACAAGGGAGGTGATGTGGTTCTTCCAGAAGTCTTGTTCAGGCAGTGCAGTTTTTACACCAGTCAGGCAAGGTGATTGCTGTAGGTCTCCTCATGCCCATGCTATCCCCTTACAATAGCAACTGATATATCCTAGTCCATGCCGCTGGCCTAACCAGCCCAGCCAAAGAAGTATAGCTCCCATCCTTCAGCAAAGGAGATTACTACAGAGATCCATACCCGGGAAAATGCTGAAAATAACTGACTGTGTGATACCCAACTTCAACTGACACATCTACCATGCAATCTCATATACCCAAAGGATAGGTACCATTATGGCAAAGGGACACAAAGATCAAAAGTGCCAGAGGACTACGAAGTCTGTGAGACAATGTTTCCTAGACAAGCCAAGGAAGCTGCACCCATGAAACCTCATCCACATATTTGCCTTGAGAAGATCTTTACACTGACAGCAAGAGATCAAATGCCAGCATGCATAAAATCTCACACAGTCCCACCTGTGGATGGGGAGCTACAGGCAGTCAGTGGCTCCAAGAGAAGAATCAGTCTTACCGAGGAGTGAGGCTTCTAATTGGCTTTCTCACCTCAAGTGATCAGCATATCAACATAAGCAACACCAAATAGACTCAGAAGGGGTGTGTGTGTGTGTGTGTGTGTGTGTGTGTGTGTGTGTGTGTGTGTGATGACTTTCAATGTGAATCAGGAAAGGGGACATGGGAATCATTGGAGAGGTAGAAACAATGTCAATACAATACTCACGTGAAATTCACAAAATATTTAAATAAAAGCAAAGTAATATGGGTGAATATAATCAAAATATATTAAGTCCACTTATGAAAATGTCATAGTGAAACTCATTACTATGTATAGTTAATGTGTGTTGAGATAAGACATAAAAAAGTATCCTCTAAGAAGAAAGAGGTAAACATTGTATTTTTTTCCTCTGTCTCTTTATTTTATTAATTTTACATGCCAACCACAATTTCCCCTCCAACCTCCCCTTATCCCACCCCATCCATGTCTCAGAAAGGGTAAGGCCTCCCATGGGGACCTTGAGGCAGGACTAAGCCCCCTACCCCACCTCGTCAAGACTAAGCAAGGCATCCCACCATAAGGAAAGGCTTCAAAGCACCAGCTCATGCACTAGGGATAGATCCTGGTCCCACTGCCAGGGTCCCACAAACAAAGCAGGCTACAAATACTGCTGTCCACATGCAGAAAACCTGGTGTGGTCCCATGCAGGCTCCGCAGATGTTGGCTGAGAGTTCAGGAGCTCTTGCAAGCTCCAGTCAACTATCTCTGTGGGTTTCTTTGTCATGATCATGACCACCCCCTTGCTCATATAATCCTTCCTCCCTCCCTTTAATGTTTCTCTTTCTTTTTATCCCCTCTCTGTACTTTCTTCTACAGATACAATCTACTCACCCCATGAGTAGAACCTTAGCATCCTGTGATAAAGATGTGGTACTATGGTTAGAAACTTTCACAAAAATCACACGTGGTTAGGAGATGTGAGTTAAGTTGCACCAACACTCCTTGAGCTAACTATTTTTAGGAAAGTAGTAGCTACAACTGTAATTAAGTAGCTAAATAACACATTGTTCTTGTGTCATTGGAGAGGACAGGGTTTAACTGGCTTTCACTTCTAGGCGACAATCTATTTTTGAGGGCAGTCAGAAGAGGGGCTCAAGGCAGAACTTGAAGCAGAAAGCATGGCGGAATTGGATCTCTGTGGCTCACTTACAGGGTATGATTAGCTAGCTTTCCCTTATAGCTCAAGACCATGTGCCAATGGATGGTGTCACCTGCAGTGTACTGGGTCATGCTACATCAATTAACAATCAAAGCAATGGCCACAGGTCAATCTGATTGAGGCAACCCCTCCATTAAGGTTCTGTGAAATGACTGTAGGCTTTGTCAAGTTCACAGATGAAGCCCATGAAGACAAATATGGCATAGCATCATATGCAACACTTATTCTACTTTATGATTAAAATATGTTTTGTGAAAGCTGCCATCTGGAAAAATAGGAACTTTTGAAATAATGAACAAAATTTCCTTCAAAGAAAGTCAAAATGTAAAAGATGGGGAAGTGACAGTAGAACCCTGTGATTATATCAGAGCCTCTTCTGTCCCTAGGGAACATGAGTAACAGACTTGAGTCATTGGTGAGTGGCAGAAGACAATGAAATGAGAGACAGCTCTCACAATGCATTCCTAAAAATGGCAAAATAACTTCCCCTACACGATAAATTCTTTGTTACCAGCATCAAGGAAATTAAATTCTAACTACATTAACAGACTTTCTCACCCCTTCTGATGTATAATATTTAACAAAGGCTTAAAGGGTAAATATGAAAAGTGTTACTAAGTTATCAGTCGGTTGACACTTCAAAGTATTTATAGTGCAAATTTATTGATTTCATGTGTCTTTTCCTTTAACAAATTTATTGCGCCTATAAATACCCCAACCTACTTGTCTTGCTTGCTCTAATCCAATTCCAGAATACTTAGAACAGGCATGTATCCACAATAGCAGATCTCAGACAACTTCTGTTGTATGAAATTGTAACTAGGTAAAACATTAAAAACTAAATCTATGCATCTTTAAAATGTTTTATATATGAGTAATTTGCTAGGATAGAATGTGTTTCAAACATTTACCCATATTTTATGTGTGTTTGCTTGCAGCCTGAATGAATATGTGTACCATAAGCTTACAATACCTACAGAGGCCAGAAGAGGGCAGTGGATACTCTGGAACTGGTGCATAATTATTGTGAGGTGCCTTCTGGGTGCTGTAGACTGTATCCAGGTTTCTTCTACAACAAGTGCTCTTACTCTCTCCAACTCCTGAATATGACATATTTGAATACTATCAAAATTTTAAAAATATTTTAAATGTTTTATTAGATGATTTTGAATAAAATCTCTTTGATTTCTGCCTCCCTTCCTTCTTCATCTGCTGCTCCTGGAGGTTGAGTTTGATACTGTGTGTACCAGTCATCAAAATGTACCCCCAATCTTATTTGCATTTGTTTTTAGATACATTTATTGTGTGTGTGTGTGTGTGTGTGTATGCACGCACACACACGCGTGTGCACACACATATGTATTGGTTGCATATTTGTCTTCTCACACCATTTGCATAACTGATGCCATGGAGGTCAGAAGAGTGAGACTCTTGGGACCTGGAGTTACAGGGACTATGAGCACAGTGTTGGTGCTGAACCCTAATCTGGTACTCTGAAAGATTAGCCAAACACTCGTAATGACTGAACCATTTTTGTAGCCTCCTCAGTCCTTTAAAAATATTATTTCAGGGCTGGAGAGATGGCTCAGCCATTAAAGGATACACTCAAGAATATAAATATAAAATACTATTTCAATGAAAATTATTTTATTGAAAACAGGCACCTTTTCACTTGTTTTCAACTCCCTTCTCTTCAAAATTGCCATTCTTTAAATAAAAAGCAGAAAAAGCAGCTGGTGGCTGTTGCTCTAAGTAAGGATAGCCACACGTCTTAAGCGCTGTCAGATGCTGTTCCTGTTCCTGTGGTACCTGCACAGTTTCAAAGTCCTAACCTCTAATGATGTCTTCCAATTGCACACAGATCCAATTAGCTAATTGGGAGTGTTAAGAACCTTTTTAAGTAATTGAGATCATAGTTACTCTGCTGTTACTGTATTATATTTCTAATATATTTTCAGTGAGATTTAAATTCATCAAAAAGAGTCAATTAAAGATAGGCATATCTTGAGGGATCATGTTGTCTTCCTGATTAGGAATCAATCTGGAACAACTTGAGATGGAGTAAAATGGAGTAAAAATTACTTAACAAGCTGGAGAGGAAGATGGGAAAAGGGAAAAATGGAGAGAGGACCTGATCTCTGAGAGCTCCAGAATGAGCAGATCTGATGTGTCATATGGTGAGAGGAAGCCATGGGAGCAATGGTCAACACTGGCCACAGCCAGGCAGTGGTTGGGTATCATATTCATTCCTCTTGAGCCCCACCTTTGCTTCATGACCCCATTCTGCAGCCTTTCTGCTCCAGGTAGACTTCTACCTTCAGACATACTGACACCAATTCTATGCACCTTTGTCAACCTGAAATGGTTTCCATCCTAGATACTGGGGGTAGGGACACAACATAAAACACGCAGATATACAAAAACTTTCCTTTTACACACACACACACACACACACACGCACGCACGCACGCACGCACGCACGCACGCACGCATGCACGCGCACCTATCTCTGCTCAGTAATCTGAGAATTATTAAGATAATTTGAAGGCATCACTGCCCCCTCCTTTGCCCATTGTCTAAGTTCCTAGATCTCACATAGACTCAGGGCTTTCAATATCATCATGTGACCATCCAAGTGTGTATGTCAACATCTAATATTTCCATCTTCACTCTGGCTTGCTCATCGAACTGCTCATTCAAATCTCCCCTATGTGGTGGTAGATTCCTTACACTTCTATAGACCTCCATTCTGGTCTTGTGAATTTCTTTCCCTGTTGTTACTGCAGTCTCCATATTGGAATTAGTTAACTCTATTAACCCAGTAATTTGGAAAACAGTTGTGGCATCTTCTACTGTTCGTATTTGTCAGTCAGTTTCTTAGTATATTGATTATATGTCTTAGTTTATGCCTATTGTTCCAGTGTCAGCCAGCCTCATCCCTGTCACTCTGAAGTGGGTTTCTGGATTAGACTGTCAAATCCAATATCAAATACAGCCATCTATGTGCACAAAATACCCTCCAGTTCGGACTATGTCTCATATACTCATTTCTAGTCCTTGAGTCTACCTGGCCATTGTCTCCCCTTCCACCATTGACCTCAATGATCTCCATGTCACATCAGAAGTGATTACATTGGTCTCCTGGAGTTCTCACCACAAATGACTACTCACTGGGTGGCATGAAGTAATGGAAACCTATTTTCTACAGTTCCAGACTTTGAACGTGTAAAATCAATGTGTAGGTCATGCTGGAGTGTTATCTTTTCCAGCTTCTAGAGTTGACTGGCAACCTTTGGCACTCACTGGCTTGCAGACACCTTACTCTCGAAGAGTTTCTGTGTCCAGGAGTGCTTCTCCTTTCATATAAATGCCAGTCAGACAGGACTAAAACCCCCTGTTCTGTGATTTCCACTTAATCACTTGTCAGCATTTCACAATGCTGTGTATTTCTTCTAACACAAGCTAGTTGGAGTAGTAGAAAAGGAAATTGTCATTACAGAGAGGTTATATGCATTGTCTAATAAATTCTCTTCCTAAATGACTTGCTAGTCATCATCAGAAAATCAAGCAAGCAGACCACTAGCAGTGGAGAACCCTAGAAGATTCTGCCCTTACATACAGAGCAGGTAGTCAACTTGGATTCCATGTCATGGGCATCCCAACATGGTGCAAACAAAAAGGTGAAAAAATACATCATGGAGATGAGTAAGGAGCAAACTCAGAGATAAAGAAAAAACAAGGGATGATCTACAAAAAAAATGACTCTCAACTTTTCAAAAAATGCCAAGGTTAAAAGTAAAACAGACACACACTCATTTAGCAGTGAAAGACAGTTAAACAGAACCAAAACCAAGCTGAAGGCATGGTTCTGTGTGGGTTCTGAAAAAGAAAGAAAAGAGTTGAGTGTTAAGTCTGCTAAAATCATTAAAACTGGAGTGGATTATTGATTATGCAATAGCATCATGTCATGATTCAGCTTCCTGCTTGTATCACTGATGAAATGTCTGTCTTCACAGTAATTGGACAGTGAAGCAGACTAGGACATGGGCACAGAAGCTAGTAAGACAGAAAAGCAGAGCCAGTGAGACAAGAGCTGTTTTATTTCCTTCTTTTAATTTAAATTTGAAACAAGCTTGTTTTAAATGTCAATGTCAGTTCCCTCACCCTCCCACCCTTCCTTGCCCCCAACAACCTCCTATTCTATCCCCTTCCTGATCCCCAGGAGGGTGAGACCTTCCCTGGGGAGTCTTCAAAGTATGTCGCAACATTTGGAGCCAGGCCTAGGCCCTCCCCCATATGTCTAGGCTGAGAAAATATCCCTCTATATGGAGTGAGCTTTCAAAGTCCATTCCTATACTAGGGATAAATACTGATCCACTACCAGAAGCTCCATAGAATGCCCAGGCCTCCTAATTAACACCCACATTCAGGGGTCTTGGTCCCTCCAATGCTAATTTCCCAGCTATCAGTCTGGGGCTCATGAGCTCTCCCTTGTTCAGGTCAGCTGTTTCTGTGGGTTTGTGCAGCCTGGTATTGAGCCCTTTGCTCATCACTCCTCCCTCTCTGCAACTGGATTCCAAGAGTTTGGCTCAGTGTTTAGCTGTGGGTGTCTGCTTCTGCTCCCATCAGCTACTACATGAAGGCTCTATGATTATGATGGCATATAAGATAGTCATCTATCTTATCAGGGAAGGGCATTTAAGGTAGCCTCTCCACTCTTGCTTAGATTGTTAGCTGGAGTCATTCTTGCAGATCTCTGGACATTTCCCTTGTGCCAATTTGTCTTTAAACCTATAATGGCTCACTCTATTGTGATATCTCTTTTCTTGCTCTCCTCTCTTCTGTCCCCAACTCAAACTTCCTGCTCCTTCATGTCCTCCTCTCCCCTTCTCTTTCTCCTAACTCCCTCTCCCCTCCCTCCATGCTCCCAATTTGCTCAGGAGCTCTTGTCCCTTTCCCTTCCTCCGGGGGACCATGTATGTCTCTTTTAGGGTCCTCCTTGTTTCCTAGCTTCTCCGGTGGTGTGGATTTTAGGCTGGTGATCCTTTGCTTTATGTCTAAAATCCATATATGAGTGCGTTCATACCATGTTCCTCTTTTTGTGACTGGGTTAACTCACTCAGGATGGTTTCTTCCAGTTCAATCCATTTGTTTGCGAATTTCAAGATTCCATTGGTTTTTTTCAATGTGCTGAGTAATACTCCATTGTGCAAATGTACCACATTTTTTTTTTTAAATCTAATTTCAGATAGGGGCATCTAGGTTGCTTTCAGGTTCTGGCTATTACAAACAATGCTGCTATGAGCATAGTGAACAGATATCCTTGATGTATGAATATGCATTTTTTGGTATATTCCTGAATGGAATTGCTGGATCTTGTGGAAGAATAATACCCATTTTCCTGAGGAAACACTACAGTTATCTCCAAAATGGCTGTACAAGTTTGTACTCCCACCAGCAGTGGAGGAGTGTTCCCTCTCTCCAAATCCTCTCCAGCATAAACTGTCTTTGGTGTTTTTGACTTTAGCCATTCAGACAGGAGTAAGATGGTGTCTCCGAGTTGTTTGATTTGCATTTCCCTAATGGCTAAGGATGTTGAGCACTTTCTTAAGTGTCTTTCAGCCATTTTAGATTCCTCTACTGAGAATTCTCTATTTAGTTTTGTACCCCACTTTTTAATTGAATTATTTGATGTGTTGGTAACTAGCTTCTTGAGCTCTTTGTATATTTTGGACATCAGCACTCTGTCAGATGTGGGGTTGGTGAATATCTTTTCCCATTCTGTGGGATGCTGTTTTGTCTTGTTGACTATGTCTTTTGCCTAACAGAAGCTTCTCAGTTTCAGAAGGTACCATTTATTAATTGTTGATCTCAGTTTCTGTGCTACTGGTGTTACGTTCAGGAAGCGGTCTTCTGTACCAATTTGTTCAAGGGTACCTCCCACTTTCTCTTCTAAGAGTTTCAGTGTGGCTTGATTGATGTTGAAGTCTTTGATCTATTTGGACTTAAGTTTTGTGCATGGTGGTAGATATGGATCTATCTACAGTCTTCTACATGCCAGCATCCAGTTATGCCAACACCAGTTGTTGAAGATGCTTTCTTTTTTCCATTGTATAATTTTAGTTTCTTTGTCAAAAATCAGGAGTTTTTAGGTGTGTCGGTTAATATCACAGTAGTCAATTCAATTCCATTGCTCTACCTGCCTATTTTTGTCAATACTAAGCTGTATTCAGGACTATAACTTTATAATAGAGTTTTAAGTCAGGGATGGTGATGCCCCCAGAAGTTCCCTTATTGTACAGGGATGTTTTGACTATCCTGGGTCTTTGGTTTCTGCATATAAAGTTGAGTATTGTACTTTCGAGGTCTGTAAAGAATTGTGCTGGGATGTTGATGGGGATTGCATTGAATCTGTAGATTGCTTTTGGCAAGATTGCCATTTTTACCATGTTAACCCTACCTATCCAAGAGCATGGGAGATCTTACCATTTTCTGGTATCTTCTTTAATTTCTTTTTTTACAGACTCGGAAGTTCTTACTATAGAGGTCTTTTACTAGTCTGGTTAGTGTTACGCCAATATAATTTATGATGTTTGTGGCTATTGTAAAGGGTGATGTTTCTCTGATTTCTTTCTCAGCCCATTTATCATCTGTCTATAGTAGGGCTACTGATTTTTCTCTCTTTCTTTTTTTTTTTTTTTTTGAGTTGATTTTGTATCTTGCCACTTTGTTGAAGGTATTTATCTGTTTTAGGAGTTCCCTGGTAGAGTTTTTCGGGTCACTTATATAAACATATTATATCTGCAAAAAGTGAAAGTTTGAATTCTTCCCTTCCAACTTGTATCCCTTGATCTCATTTTGTTGTCTTATTGCTCTAGCTAGAACTTCAAGTACAATATTGAAGAGATATGGAGAGAATGAACATCCTTGTTTTGTTCCTGGTTTTAGAGGAATAGTGTTGAGTTTCTTTTCATTTACTTTAATGTTGGCTGTTGGTTTGCTATATATTGCTTTTATTATGTTTCAGTATGTTCCTGTTATCCCTGATCTCTCCAAGACCTTTGTCATGAAGGGGTGTTAGATTTTGTCAAAGGCTTTTTAGTATCTAGTGAGATGACCATGTGTTTTTTTTTTTCAGTTTGTTTATATAGGGGATTACATTGATGGATTTCCATATGTTGAACCATTCCTGCATCCCTGGGATGAAGCTTATTTAATTATGGTAGATGATTTCTCTGATGTGTTCTTAGATTTGATTTGCCAGTATTTTATTGAGTATTTTTGCATGAATGTTCTTGAGGGATATTGGTCTGTAGTTCTCTTTCTTAGTTGTGTCTTTGTATGGCTTGGGTACCAAGGTAATTGTAGGCTCATAAAAAAGAGTTTGGTAATGACCTTTCTGCTTCTATTGTATGGAACAATTTGAGGGGTATTGGCATTAGCTGTTCATTGAATTTCTGGTAGAATTCTGCACTGGAATCATCTGCCCTAGACTGGTTTTTGTTGCGGGACTTTTGATGACTGCTTTTATTTCATTAGAGGTTATAGGACTATTTAAATTGCTTATCTGTTCTTGATTTAATTTTGGTAAGTGATAGCTATCCAGAAAAGTGTCCATTTCCTTTAAATTATCCATATTTCTTGAGTACAAATTTTCAAAGTAGGACCTGAAAATTCTCTGGATTTCCTCAGTGTGTATTGTTATGTCCTCCTTTGTATTTCTGATTTTGATAATTTGCATCTTCTCTCTCTGCCTTTTGGTTAGGTTGCATAAAGGTTTGTCTATTTTGTTGATTTTCTCAAAGAACTAACTCTTTGTTACCTTGATTTTTTGTGTTGTTTTTGTAGTTTCTACTTTATTGATTTCAGTCCCCAATTTGATTATTTCCTGGCATCTACTCCTCCGGGGTGAGTTTGCTTCTTTTTGTTTTAAAGTTTTTAGTTGTGCTGTTAATTCTTTAGTGTGCCTATTCTTCAGTTTCTTCATGTGAGTACTTATTGCTACGAACTTTCTTTATAGCACTGCTTTCAAAGTGTCCCATAAGTTTACATACATGTGTCTTCATCTCATTGAATTCTTGGAAGTCTTTAATTTCCTTCATTATTTCATCATTGACTCAGGAATGGTGAAATTGCACACTGTTCAATTTCTATGAGTTCATAGGGTTTCTGCAACAAATTTGTGTTGTTGAATTCTAACTTTAAAGCATGGTAGTCTGGTAAGATACAAGGGGTTATTCCATTTTTTTTTTGTACCTATTGAGGTTTGTTATATTGCTGAGTATGTGGTCGATTTTAGAGAAGGTTCCATATGGGGCAGAGAAGAAGGTATATTCTTTTGTGTTTGTATGGAATGTTCTATAAATGTCTGTTAAACCCAATTGCGTTAGTTCTTTGTTTCTTTGTTAAGTTTCTGTCTTGTGGTCCTGTCTAGTGGTAAGAGTGGGGTGTTGAAGTCTCCCACTATGAGTGTGTGAGGTTTTATGTGTGACTTGAGCTTTATTAATGTTTCTTATAGATGTTCAGAAGTGAGACTTCATCTTGATGTATTTCTCCTGTGGTGAATATGAAATGACCTTCTTTATCTTTTTTGATTGATTTTATTTTAAAGTTTAATTTGTTAGATATTACGAGCTACACCTGCTTGTTTCTTGGGTCCATTTGATTGGAAAATCTTTTCCCAACCCTTAACTCTGAGGTAATGTCTGTCTTTGAAGCTGAGGTATATTTCTTGTGTGCCACAGAAGGATGGATTCTGTCTTCATTCTGTTAGCCTGTGTCTTTTTATAGGAGAGCTAAGACCATTAATATTGAGAGATATTAATGACTATTGATTGTTAATTCTTGTTTGTTTTGGATTTGCTGTTGTTATTGTTGTTGGTATTTTGTGTGGATTCCCCCTGCCCCTGGCCTTTTGCCTTTTTTCCTTTTGTCTGTTGGTAAAGCGGGATTATCTATTGCCTATGTTTTTGTGGGTGTAGTTAACTTCCTTGGGTTGGAGTTTTCCTTCTAGAATTTTCTATAGGGCTAGATCAGTTGACATGTTTTGTTTAAATCTGGGCTTGTCATGAAATATATTGGTTTTTCCATCTGCAGGGTATAGTAGTCTGGGCTGGATCTGTGGTCTCTTAGTTTTGATAGAATATCTATCTGAGACTTTCTGGCCTTCAGAGTTTCCATGGAGAAGTCAGGTGTAATTCTGATAAGTTTGCCTTTATTTGTTACCTGGCCTTTTTCCTTTGTTACTCTTAATATTCTTCCTTTATTCTGTACATTTGGTATTTTGATTATTATGTGGCAAACAGACTTTTTGTGGTCCACTCTATTTGGTGTTCTATAAGCTTCTTGTACTTTCTTTGGCATATCTTTTTTTAGGTTGGGCAAGCTTTCTTCTCTGATTTTGTTGAATATATTTTCTACACCTTTGAGTTGGGTTTATTCACCTTCTTCTATACCTAATGTTTTTAGGTTTGCCCTTTTCACTGTGTCCCATATTTCCTGGATATTTAGTTTTATGTATTTGTTGAACTTAAGATTTTCTTTGGTCGACGAATCTATTTCTCCTAGTATATCTTCAAGGCCTAAGATTCTCTCTTCCATGTCTTGTCTCTTGGTTCTGCTTGCATCTGCAATTCCTGATAATTTACCCACCTCTTCTATTTCCAGCATTCTCTCAGACTGTTTTTGTTTGTTTGTTTGTTTGGTTGGTTGGTTGGTTTTTTTTTTTTTGTTTTTTTTTGTTTTTTTTTTTTTTTTTTTTTTTTTGGTCTATTTCAGCTTTCAAACCTTGCAGTGTTTGAATTGTTTCTTGCAATTTTGGGGTTGTCTTTTTTCTTCCATTTCTTTAAAGGATTTTCTCATTTCCTTTTTTAGAGTCTCTATCATCTTCATGAAGTTATTTTTAAGGTCGTTATCTTTTGCTTGCTTCATCTGTGTTGAGATGTTCAGGTCTTGCTGGTGTAGAGTCCCTAGACATTGGTGGCCTCATATTGGTTTCTCTGTTGTTGAATATGTTCTTATATTGTCATTTTTCCCATCCCTTCTTGGGTGCAGATGGGGGTCTCTTCCTCTCCTGGTGTGTACGGGTCCAAGGTTCTCTTCTGGTGAGTGCAAGCAGATGCAATACTCTGATGGATCTCATGATGGATGCAGGCATGTTTGAGCGACTCCCTCTCCAGGTGGGTTAAGGCGGGACTAGGTGTGTGATGTCAGTAGACTCTAGATGGTTTGATCTGCCCTGACGAGTTCCTCCATGCACAGTACCCAGACCTCAGGAGGTTCTGAGCGGGGAACCAGAAGGCAGGCTAGAAACAGAAACATGCTTCTCAACAAGATCTTATTACTAGTAAATTTGAGTCAAGGAGAAAGCAGATAATTTACTCTTAATATTCTTATAATTTTATGTTGGAAACTATACATTTTACAAATTAATTTTGTTCTTGCTAACATTAAATTTCTCACTCACTTTATTTCACTTGCATATTATTTCAGCACTTCAGAAGATTCTGCCAGAAAATACATCCAAAAGATTTTCTACTTAAAAAGATTGGCCACTTGTAAAAGGATTCCTCAGCTTGGAAGTGACATAGAACACTCTAATAAGTTTTTCTTGAGCATCTGTAGTCATAATGAGTAGACTGACTTTGATGACACATTGCTTAACTGAATGTGTTGATAGTGACCATTACAGACTGTCCCCACTAATAGAGTACGTGGAGATCATTCAATAAATAAAGTACTGGTAGGAAGACATGGCCTGGTGAAAACAAAGTGCTGTGACCAGTAGTCAGACAGCAATTATCTCTCAGAACTAACTGAGCACATCTTGAAGACTATGGGTATGTGCCTAGTTAGCCACCTTTTGGGAAGGCGTAGCACATGAGAAACAGAAAAGGCAAGCACTTAAGAGAGCTATGTCACTGCCATGGGTCTGAAAAGTGAGCATGGCAGAGTGTCACCATCTAACTCCCACAGTTCTGCTCCCATGTTCAGTCATGTCCCTCTCTCTGATTTTCTGATTTGACATCATCTTCCCACATGGTGTCATGGGAGGAGTTAGTTGTTATAGTGGAGGGTCTCTGCTTAGCTGGGAAATTTCTTAGATTACTAAGCCCATATTCTTGCTTATTTATTAGTCTCTGTGAGTTGGGCTGGTGTAAGTGATTATCCCACAGATGAAGTATCTCCTGTTATAATAATAAATTAGATTTTTGGATCAGAAATTGTAACAACCAAACTCCGGGCTATGGGGTGTGTGTGTGTGTGTGTGTGTGTGTGTGTGTGTGTGTGTGTGTGTAGAGTAAGCAAGTCACTAGGGAGTTTACCTGGAATGAAATGTACTCCTGGAAGCCATTTGCAATTAATAAGCTGCCTGAAGAGGGGAAGTAAATTTTTGTTGATGTATGTAGTGGCACTGGATATATCAGTCACACTTTGGGGCAGGCTGCATGCTCAGGAGTAGTTGGCCTTTAAAAATTGGACTCTGTGTTCTGTTGTGGTTTGTCTTAGTTTTGGTTTTGGTTTATTGTTTTAACAGAGAGAGGAAAAATGTGAAATCTCATGGGTAGGGAGGTAGGGTGATGTAGGAGGAGTTAAGGGAGGAGAGAGAATATGATTAAATAAAAATGTATGGAATTCTCAAAGAGTATTTAAAAGCAGAAAAATTACTCATGCAAACTATTTGAAAGAATAATGAAGGGAGGGAAGAATGGAGGAAGAAAGGGAGAGAAAGAGGAAGGTAGAGAGGGAAGGAGTGAGGGAGGGGGAGAGAGGGAGGGGTAAGCAAATGCCATCTCTGTGTATTCGGGTGGCTCTGTCTCTGTAAGGACAATTAGGTTTTACTTTGGGAGGCTGCTCATATTCCATCTGTTCCTTACAGCTTAGATGAGAAGCTCACAGCATCTGAATTAAACTGTAGCAATACCCCCCCCCCACACACACAGGGGTAAATGCATGGGTATCTCCTCAGTGAGTGCCCTGAGCACCAACATGGTTGAATGAATGGACACAACTCAGGGCATCGCATGCGTCTTGTCCCTCTTCTGTGGCCCATTCTGCACTCATCTTCCTGGAGCTGCTACAAGCTGTGTTTGCACAAAATCAGAACAAACTACTGAGAAACGGAGATGCATGTGGCAAACAGTGACAGACAAGGTAAAGAAAGAGGCGGGACTTCCTGCTGGCACCACAAAGGAATCACCACTTCTTGATGACATCACACCTGTTCAGGACTTTGCAAAGGTCATGAGGTAAGGTAGGCCTTGATTGGTGCAAGACGTTTCAAGTAAGAGTTGTTGAACTTTTCACCAAGAACTTCCCATTGGATCCAATCCTCCAAATAGAAACTAGAACCTGCGAGATCCTTGAATGGAGGGCCCAGGAGAGCTCTACACTTGGGAAGAGAAAGCAGCCAGCCTTGCGTGAAATGTGTGCGTTGATGTGATGAGGCTGAGACTTAGGAAGTGTGGATGCAGGCATGGGTGTTTCCCATTTTAACCACAGCTTTTTTCTGATACCTGCTGATAAGTATAGGAGTGTATGCCCACAGTGAATACTCTGCATGTGATGGTGCAAATTAAATAGTAGCAGGACATTTGTCCAAGGACAGGAAGTAGAAATAAAAATCAAACTGCACAGAACTTACATTGGAAACAGTGAAAAAAAAAATCAGTGTTTATGTAGTTCATAATTACAGACATCAAAGAAAGCCCTCAAGAAATTCTTTGGAGAAGCCTAGTGGAATGTGACTTTCCTTGATTGGAAGACAATATCTAGCCGGCATGTGCTAAGTAGCAAGTGGTGGCAGCAACAGCCTGCACGCCACTAATGCCGAAGGCCAGATACTTTGCTTTGCCTAAGGCATTGCTGACAGCTGCCTCTAACACTCCAAAAAATGTCCATTTTTCTATTTTTTACTAACTCCCACCCCAGAGACCCTCCTTTCTCTTCATTCTTGATCAATAATACAAGCACAGCTCTAGTTCCTGGATCCAATGACATACTCTAGTGCTGACTTCTAACACGGTTGAGAAAACTGTCTATGCAGGGTGTCACTGTCTTGAATGTTCCCTGTACCTGGCCTGACTTTGTACCTGGCAACAATAACTGAAACTGATTTGGAAATAAAATATAAAAAAAAACCACTGCACATATGTGACATTAATAGAGGATCTGGGGGTTAATAAGGCAGCATGGGGGAATCAAGAACACGGCCTAGCCAGAGCACGTGTGGCATGGTTCTCAAATGCCAGGAATACCAGGTAGTATCAGGCGGATCCTGCCTACACGGAGCACATTCCGGCTATCAAAGCATAACTAAATTTGGACAGTTGCACAGACAGATGTGTTTCTTTGGCACCAGGTGCAGAGTTTCCGAGCTGTACATAAAAATTGCAGTGTGTTTCTGGAGATGATGTTTTCCTTGCCCACTTTGAAATGAGATGTTAGGCTGGCGTTCAAAAGGAGAGTCCCAGAGGAAGGATTCAGAATGAATAAACTATTTATTGGTCTGTCTACACAAGCTGGAGCCAATCTAAAGAAGACATCAGCAGTGATTTTGTTTGAAGTCAGAAAGTAAGTCATGGGTTTGGCATTTCCATGACTAGGATCCCAGCACTCCTCTGTCACGGCAAGAGCAATAACAATGGTGAAGCATACAATTCCCAACAGCTAAGCACCAGGGACTATGAGAGCGTGAAGTTACATGGTAAGTTTTTAAGGCATGTTCATATTTCTATAATAATTTTAATAGCCTCATGATACTTGGGGACAAATAGGAATGTGTTACCTGTCTCCTGGGTGATAAGTAGAAAACAGAGAAATGAAGGGAACTCGACTCAAGGGCACAGTTGACTTAGACCTGATGGCATTTGTCCTGGTTCTCAGTGCAGCATTCTAGCTGACCATAAGGAGTAAGAAGGCTGAAAGTTTATGTTGCCTAAAATGAGTATGTTACTGTGAGTAGAGTGTGGGGAAACATATATGCAATTCTAGCACTTGGGAGGCTGAGGCAGAGGGAAACTGATTTTGTAGCTATCTTTGACCATATAGCAAAAACTTGTTTGTTGTTTGTTTGTTTTTAAGTTTCTAGTATGAAATGGCAAAAGTTAACACAAAAATGTAACTTATAAAATACTGACTGGTTTATGTAGGAACTGAGATATGATAATTCCTAAAGTAAAAAGGCATGAGAAAGTAAAATGAAAATGAAAGAAGTTTTATAATTAATATTTTATGTCTTAGGACTAGGGAGTCTTCTCAGTGGGTAGAATACTTGCTTCAACGGGGATGAGGACCTGAGGCCTAGACTTCATTCCCACAACACCAAGTACATTCTGGGTGGGCACGAGATTCCACTATGATCCCAGGACTTGAGAGGTACTAGGAGACAGGTTATCATTAACAAAGTTGTTTGCATAGATAAGCTAACTCTAGGAATTCCAATTCAAATAGAAAAATTGCCCAATGGGTGAGCATGAATGAAGTATGTTATTTATGATGTATTAAAGCTTGCCTGGGGGTACAGAAAGCAAAGCTAGCCATAAGTCATAGGCCTCAGGCTGTGTAGAACACACCTTTAATCCAAGGACTCAAGACACAAACGTGTAGAGCTCTGTTAGTTCAAGGCCACAGTGAGCTACATTACATGGAACTGATCCAATCCTAAAGAGAAACAACTCACACAAAGGTGATCTCAGCCCTTGGGATCCCACACCTTTAATCACAGGATCTGAGAGATACAAAAGGAGGAGGCAGCAGTCTGGGAGCTATAAAAAATAGTGAATGGGTAGATGTAGACATATTTTACTAGAACTTTATTCACAAAATGCCTATCAAGGGAGCTGAAGTGGCTAAACATTGAAGATAGTCCACTGTACTCTACACAGGGTGGTATCTCCATCTCTGACCCGTGGTTTAAAGGGTCAATTAGTAGTGTCAGAAGAAGAGTGTGCCTGGAGCAGTCACAGTAAGAAAGAGACTAACCCTAGCTGTTTATCTCAACTAATGGCTAAGGGCTACCCCTGTAGCCCTTTGGGGAAACCAACACTGAATTTTGCCGAGTCCCTCAGTAAATTCCATCCATTGTCTCACTGAACCAGGCTGATCCTAAGTCCATTCTTAGACTCCAGGAAAGCCCAACCCTCTGTCATCAACCAGAACAAGGATAGCAAGGAAGCCCTCTGTCAAAACAAAGCCAGCATCTTATTTTCTTGAGCTTCAGCCTCTTTTCTGAGAGTTCAGATGTTCATGAAAGTATCTCCCCAAATGCTCGAAAACCTAGCCTGCAAGGAGCCCTCTCTTTGCCTCTGGGCACGACCTTCCTGGAACACAGACCGACAAGGTAGCTACATCAGTGTAGATTTATGGGAGCATATGCCCACCGTAATGGTATTATTATGTAGAACAGAAAACTGCTGGGAGTTGTACAGTAGGCCATTTTATTCAAAGAGTATGCCATGCCGAAGGCTGGCTAGCAGTAGTTTCAACATTAGAAAAGACACATAGCCCAGAAGGAGTATGAAAATGCTTTTGTTTTGTGTCTGAAGCCAATGTAAAAACACATCATTTGCACATTTCCCTTTTATTTTCTGGAATGGCTTGTGGGTAAATGGCTGAAGTCCGAGGTGAGATCTTGTTTTGTCCTCTGCCCCTTTGGATTGTATGAATGTTACCTGGTTCGGAAGGTGTAAAATATGCATATGAAAATATAAAGATCCAAGAGCACACAACATTTGAATTCAAAGACTAGATTGCCTGTCCCATGAAAACATACAAACTGGGTTCTATTTCTTGCTAAGTGACTATGGATTTACATTAGTTATCTTAGGCTAACGGTCAACTGCATCTAGACATTTTGCTTATTATACAAATTTTGGATTTCCTGACATTTCTTTCAAGTCTTTCTTTTTTTTTAACCTTTCTTTCCTTTTTCTTATCATTTCTTTCTTTTTTGAGACAGGTCCCACTGTGTGGCCACTTGCTATGTATATGTAGACCAGGCTAGCCTCAAACTCACAGAGAGCCACCTGAATCTGCTTCTAGAGTGCTCTGGGACAAATGACATGTGCTATCACTGTAAAGTAGCCATTCATGATGGATAGATAAATAGATAGATGATAGATGGATATATCTGTGTGTGTGTGTGTGTGTGTGTGTGTGTGTGTGTATGTGTGTGTAATGAATAAATGAGACCACATCAAAGTGTTTGAGCAGAATAAAATCTCCTGAATGTTATTTCCTAAAGTTCAAATAGTTTTTTTTAGTAATATCAGAAAAATGGGATAAATTAAAAGTCTAATATACTTAAACAGGATATTAAGCATAATGAAATTCGTTAAGAATGATATGCATTGGCTAGTGGCCAATAATACTTCCCAGAACTTGAGCAAATTAATTAACTTTTAATGAAAATCAGCTTAATTTACTAAGTCAATAAAGGAGGCCTGTATATAATTATTTGAAAACATGCACCATGAATAGCTTTCCCTCTGGTTCTTGGGAATTTCACATATTAGTTTCCTTTAGTGTTGATTGACAAGTCAGGATCCTAGCTGAGTCTACTTTAACATGCTAGCATCCACACAGCTGCAAACAATGTGTCCATGGGTAACCATCCTGAGTGGACATTTCACCCACAGCAACCAATGAAAAAGTACCCAGGATTAAGCATTACTGTGAAAATGCCAGTTAAAGCCACAACAAGACTCCGTGTACTGTTAGGATCATAAAATTTACTCATAAAATTTCAAAGCTGGAAACATTAAGTATCCACAATGATGGGGAGGAATTTGAACTTTTGTATGGTTTGGTGACACGGCGGGAATATGAAAAAAAATTGCTATCACTTTGAGGAAATTTCTGGAAGTGTTAACTTAATGTATATCTATCTTATGGACCCTTTCTCCTAACAGGGGTTAAGAACCACAGAAATGGGCATTAACAAAAGTTCGAATACAGAACTCTTATGGCAGTTTTATTCATAACAACACAGGTGGAAGTAGCTCAGCTGTCCACCAATGACAGAGTGAACAAATAAATTATGGTTTATGTTCCTAGGGTGATGGGAGATGTTATTCTGTATATATGTTTCTCGTACTGGTTAATAAAGCCCTGTGGCCAATAGGAAACAAGATAGGCAGGGCTAGGAGACCAGGAGGAGGAAAGAGGGAGGAGTAGGGAGGAGTCTAGCCCGGGAAGGAGAGAAGGCGCCCGCCACGGCTCCCCAATAAGACGACCACGTGGAAATACTTAGATAAGTAGAAATGGGTTAATCATTAAGACAGAGCTAGCCCATAAACAATAATGGTAATTGGCCAACAGGATTGTATCAAATACAGAGTCTCTGAGTGTTATTTGGGGCTGGCGCGGCTGTGGGCCCAGACTGGCGGGCTGGCGGGCTGGCGGAAACATACATGCTACACTAGGGCAATGGCATTCAACAATGAGACCTAGTCAACAATTATTGGAGCCAGTGAATCTCAAAACATGACTCACAGGCCTCAGGAGCATCATTTTTTCAGAAAAGTGAACTCAATGTAGGAATCAATCTATGTGAAACCTACCTTGCACAAAATTATAAAGTATCAAGGAAACACTGTGGAAATGCCACAAATACTCTTTACTTGGAGGGGGCTCAAATTACCCAATAGCACCAACCCCAATTAAGATAAACACATAGGAAATAATTTTGTCCTCCAAATGAAGGGATATTGTTGTGAAGCCAGGAATAATATTGTCATTCTTTCCCTCTCTGTATTTTCAGATAAATATATGTGTGTATAAATGTATACCGAATCCACAACGCAACGCCAGACTGAAGAGTATATTAACAATATCCAGACCTATACCCTGAGCCTTGATTTTCATTGGTTATTATTTTGAAACACACCCTCACTGAGTTGCCTAGGCGGTCTTCAAATTTGTTCCCCTCTCACCTCAGCCTCAGGAGGAGACAGGGTTGAAATTCCGCACCACCGGGCATGGCATGAAATCAGAACACATTCCAAGTGGTGTAGAGAGAGTCTTTCCTTAGTAATCTGGGACGGGTGACACATCAGGAAAAAGTGGCTTTTCCAAGCTTATTCTGTTTATGGTGTCCTATAAGAGCATAAGCACACAAACTCTCACACTTCCTGACATCATAACTCTTTATAATGTGGACTTTTAAAATCTATGCATATTTGTAAGCCATGGCTCCAAAATGAAAATCTTATGACTACAGAGGATCTGTGAAGCCACTTAGTGATGTCATTGACTGTGTTGTCAATAGTGCTGTGAGAGACACCAGCAGGTGTGTGAGGGCAGACCTGTAGATCTTCTACCACAATGACTCCAGGAGGGGTGGTTTGGGGGCTGCACACCACCCAACAAGTGTCTCATTCCTCCTGTATGCTAAGAATGTTCCACTAGAAAATTAGAGAATGCCTCTAGCAGGACCAACCCTCCAATGGATTATAGATGCTGAAAGTAGTGTCAGCCTCAGGACCCTGGAGGCCAGGTCCTGGGAGTCTGTCACCTGATTCCATCGTCCTTCCCTTCCTCCCTGCCTCATTTCATTCCCACACTCACTGGCTTTTTGGCTCTTCCAGGAACCTGAAACTGCTTGCTGCCTCTGCGCCCTGACATGGCATGCCTGGACCACACTCCCTGCTCTGGTCCCACCTCAGAGCTGACTCTCTGAGGCATAGATAGCATCCTCAGCCGGGCACTTCCTCTGCCCGCTCCCTGCACTTACACGTCTCAATGTGTCATGTGTTTGGTATTCACCTGTTCTGGTGATTTTCAACTTATCGGGCCCAACAAGGGCCCGAACCTCAAAAACTCAAAACAAAACAAAACTAGTGTGTGTGTCGATACCTGAACAGCTTTCTTGTAGTGTCGATTCATGACTTCAATAAGCGATTACTGAATTAATATTCTAAAACTTTCCTTTCTTAGAATCCTTTAGGGAAAGTTAAAATAGAGATTTCGGAGTGGAGTGCCCTAGAGAATGTCCATAGTGTGTCTGGTGCTTAGGCATATTGTGTAAAACCACTCAAACAGTGGAGAGACATTTTCGACACTAGGAAAGTCTTTGCGGCATTCAGTTACCTGAGTGCAGAGCAGTCCCTCAGCCTTTTCTCTCCTCCCACTGCGTGAATCTCCAGGATCTGTGGTTGGCTCGCCCTGCAAGTGGCTGCAGTTCTTAGCTGTAGGGTACCTGGTCACTGCCTTAGCTACTTCATTCTTCCTAATGCATCCCTTCGCTTTCCCTGTCACAGTCATGAGCATCCTACAGACACTCAGCCACTCCATGAAATCTGCCTACTTGATGGTGCTGAACTCAATCCCCCCACCTCCCCACACTCACTTTCTGCACTGAAGAAGGCACAGCAGAAAGCAGAAAGAGAATGAACACGGGAACCAGTGTTGATTCCGGGACCATTGCTTTCTTTCTAGGAAATGAAGGGAAAGCTGACTTCAGGGAAGTTTTTTAAGCAAGCATAACTGCATTGCAATTAAAATCTTTTATTTTTAATTATGCATATGCATATATGTCTGTATTGGGTACATGCATGTGAGTGCAGAGCCTGCAGAGGCCATCAGGCCCACTGGAGCTGGAGTCTCAGGTGATTGTGAGCCAACTGACACGTGTGCTAAGAACTGAAGTCGGGTGTTGTGTGAAAGCAGTACTATTGCTTAACTCAGAGCCACCTCTCGCACCCCAAACTGGAATATTTTAAGCATTTTGATGTGAACCAAGTGGAAGGGAGGGGCTTGCTCAATCATTTCCCCACCATATCCAGTGCAGACCTCTGGGCTGTTAGTTATTAGTAAATACACACAATTCTCGAACATTTAGACCATGCTTGCCTGCTTAGAGGAGCTCAAATTAAGTGTTGCATATTTTATGAATGCTTTGAGTGGTAATGTTTACTTGATCGGATATGCTCTTATTGCAGTGAGAGACAACGGGACTGGGAGGATGAAAGCCGCCTGCAGTGACTTGAGGGACCCTTCTCGGTGTTCCATTATTTAGATGTTTCTTTATGGAACAGAGGAACCTTCCCCTTGGTGGGATCATTGTTGAAGCAAAAGTCTACCACAGGTGACTTAACTTGAAGATTTTTAACCTCCAGAAAATTATCCAGATCATTTGATCAACATGAGTGATAAAAATAAAAGACGAATAGTTAAAACCAATTCCAGTTAACATACACATTAATAATGCCGTGTTCCTTGAGAGATATTTATACATAAACATTTCATCATATTAAGGAAAAGTCTGGGTGGATAAGACTGTTTAATGAATATGCATGCGGAGCTGAGTTTAATCCCAGCACCCACATAAAAATGAAAAGTCCAAGTGTAGCAGTGATGAACTCTGTAATCCCAGTACTGTCAGGAGCCAGGGCGGGAGGCTCAGTGATGTCTGCACCTACCACTCCACGGGAAACGCCAGCCCCGACGCAGTGCAAAACCCCATCTCAAGGGAGTTGAGCAGAGAGCAATGGAGAAAGGCTTCTCATGCTCTTTTCCTTCCTCTGTGCTCAAGAATGGGCTCTTTTCACTCACCACCACACATTCACACATCACACACACACACACGCACACACACACACACACACACACACACACACACACAGAAGGAAAAAAAATCTTTGCTTAGCTATAATACCTCTACATTCAGTGGTTCCCCAGGATATTCTAAAGCAAGAAAAAAGAGCCCAAACCTATTATAGAATGATACTTTAAGGTCCTAAGAAACGTATTGAAGGTTCAGACAAGAACAGTGCCCAAGGAAAGCAATGGGTTACCAAAGGTATTAGACTTAAAAAGACACTTGCTCTCGAGGTCACCCACGGCCATCCAACTGCGGTCAAGACATAGCCAGGAAAATAGGTAACTCCTGAAAATCGCCATCATAGGATCTTCGTGTGACTTGCCCTAGTTAGATCTTTATACATGTGTATAATTCTTTCTTCCTCTTATTTTTTCTCAAGCAGAGACTGAGGTGAAGTTGAATGAACTAGCAGATATAGAGAAAGCTTTACTAATATTCTACTGTTCCACATGGGTGCAAATGACTTTGTCCTTTGCTATTATAGGAATGAGAAAGGGATGTATTTGAACTTTTTTGTGTGCATGAATGTTTTGCCTGTATGTATGCCTATACACTCCATGTGTGCCTGCAGAGGCCTGAAGAAGGCATCAGATCCTGTGGAACTTGAGCTACAAATGTTTTTGAGCCATTAGGTGGGTGCTGGGAATCTAGCCCTAGCACTCCAGAAGAGTAGTCAGTGCAGTTAACTGCTGAGCCACATTCCAACTTGTAATAAAATGTTTGAGGGGTGTTGTCACATACCACCCCGTCAACCTAGAGCTGAGGATGTACTGCAACAGCAACTGGGAAGACGAGATCCCTATTCCCATCTGACTTATATTTTAACAGGAAAATACAGAAAGGACCATTGCGGTTTAATAAGGGCCAGGATAAACAAATAGGCCGAATAGATGTTTATTAAGGGAGAAACAACTCACAACACAGACAGATGAACACAGCAGTTAAAACTGGATGCTCCTCTCTCCGTGTCCGGCCAGAAAGAGCGCGTTCAAGCCCCACAGGTCACTTCCACCCCTGGCTCCACCGCTCAATGGGTGTGGTCAGTGCCACAGAAGCAGACACAGTGAATATCCCACTACAAAGGATCCAATGAGATTAGAAAGAGGAAGAGGAATACGGCTGATCTGACAGGTGATGACTTGAGGTAAAGGTGGTATATAACACATGGTGCAGTCATCTTGAGAAAGAGAAATCTGAGCCCAGAATTACAGTAAAACTCAAGATCTGACCAGTGGAAAGCTCCTCAAGAAGGGCAGAGACAGTGTCACGTGCTGTGAGTCACCGAGGGGGCAGGAACATGAAATGAGAGGAGATTGGTGTGCCAGGATGAGATATTGCTCATGTAATGTTGGGTTTCATATGACATGAAAACTGTAGCCACTGGAGGACGTGAAGGAGGGATTGGAGGAAGCACAATGATTTGCCTTCCACTTTCTATGTTGCTAATATTCCCTGTGAAGTCCCCAGCTCATGTCTATAGCTCTAGTAGAGGTATTTTTGTACAGGAGTAATTTTCTTGCGATACAAGTTTCAGTTGGACACATATTATTTAATTTTGAGACTCATTGTTCCATGGCTACAGGCCATTTGTTGGTTTAAAAAAATAAAATAGAGTCACTAACAAGGCTCCGTAGAAAAGGAACTTTCCAACAAGCCTGATAAACACAGTTTGATCCCAGTGACCACATGGTAAAATGAGAGAACAAATTCAAAATTAGTCTCTGACCTCCACATACACCATGTTTATGTGTGTGTGCGCACACACAAAGACAGTCACAATAAACACATGATTATACACACAATAGAGAAATAAGTATAAACAAATAAAATGAAATTAAAACTATAAAAAATAACTTCATGGAAAAATGAAGAGCAGCCCCTATGCCTGATTGCCTTCAGTTTCCACTACACACACCACACACAGTAGACATAACCTGTGGCTTTAAAGGAGCAGAAATGCGATGCTAAGCAGATGACGATGCAAGGAATGTGTTCAGTGACAAAGATGAATGGTGAAAGAGGCTGGACCATCCCCCATGTCTTGCTTCAATAAGATATTGCAGAGGATGCTGAAGGAAGACCTTCTGTTTCTCGATCTTGATCTCATCAGCCTTTACCTTTCTCTGCTTCTGAAACCCTACAAGGGTACTTGTCTATACAAGGAGCAGTGAGGACAGAAAATGTAAATTAGGATCCTCATGACATTGCTGAATGATGATGACAACAGGGAGGAAGGGAAAGTATCACTAATTACGATTAAAGTTTTCAGTATTTGAGAAAGCAGAATTCCTTGAGCTTATGAGTGTGGAAACCCTTGTCAAACTAGTAGAAACTCAGTGCAAATGTGTTAGAATAAGTACAATGGCAGCTTAGATATGCATGTACATTGTAATTTGATAAATGACAATGGTATTTTGAAATATTAAAACATGTTACTACAACGTAACATGGCAGAGCCTAAATCAAGCAGAACTGGCATTCTTCCAGAGAGATCAAAAGAGGCACAGCGACAGATCTACAGAGGACATTGTACAGAAGAAGGCAGGGAGTGGAGAGCTCAAAAAAACCTTACATAGAGCACAACCTCAGAGAGAGCACAACTCACAGAGAGAGCACCACCCCAGGGAGCACAACCTCAGGGAGAGTACAACCCAGGGAGCACAACCTCAGAGAGAGTACAAACTTAGGGAGCACAACCTCAGGGAGAGCACAACCTCACAGAGAGAGCACCACCCCAGGGAGCACAACCTCAGGAAGAGCACAACCCAGGGAGCACAACCTCAGAGAGAGCACAACCTCACAGAGAGAGCACCAACCCAGGGAGCACAACCTCAGAGAGAGTACAAACTCAGGGAGCACAACCTCACAGAGAGAGCACCACCCCAGGGAGCACAACCTCAGAGAGAGCACAACCTTAGAGAGAGCATAACCCTGCCAACACCTTCCTTGGTGACTTCTGATCTCCAGAATTCAGAAAAAATTCAATCCTGTTTGAAGCAACCCAAGTCATGACATGATTTATGATATCAACCTGGAAAACTACTAATATAAATTTTGTAGGATTTCATGAATCAAAAAAATATCCTGAAGATTTTTTCTGGAGGCAAAAGTCAAAAAAGAATCAGACAAAATGTTTTATATTTACAGATACTAAAAGAACTCTTGCTGGGTAGTGGTAGTGTTCAACTTTAATCCCAGCACTTTGGGGGCAAAGGTGGTGGACTTTTGATGTTTGAAGCCAGCCTGGTCTGCAGAGCAAGCTCCAGGACAAGTCCAAAACTATAGAGAAACCCTATCTCAAAAAACAAAACAAAAGAACTCTCACTGTTGAAATTACACTCTCTGTCCTTGCTACAACCAAGGACTTTGAGCCCACCTCAAAGAGTTAGAGAAATACAATAAAATAAAAACAGAAAAGGAAAAATTGCATTTCTAGCACAAATTTTATTGACAATAATTCTAGTGATATATATTTAAGGGGCTAGGTTATTAAACATTATGTTGGAGAGATGTTCATAAAGCATTTAGTAAATAACTTAATGTCTTCTAAGTAGATTTTGATGCATCCCCAGATATCAATTTTACGTGTTTGGCCCTGCACATTAACTTTTAAACACTCAGTAACATTCCACTTCAAGATTTTTATGGGGAATTTTTTTTTCTCCACAATAGCCATTTGGTCAACAATATTTGAGAAGTTTAAGGATCTTGAAGTCATTGAGAGAATGTCATGCCAATATCAAATGGATGACATTGGGTAGAACTAGAATATTACACTACTCAGAGGCTAACTTTAATAATATTTGATAGTAGTAGAAACTCAAGGGATCACAGAAAGTCAAAACAGCTAAACCCACTGCTAATGTCAAAGTCAAAATGTAAGATGTATCAACAATCAAGCTATTGGTCAAATGTGATATCATTCTATTTCAGATAAAATGGGGTATCACGCACTGCGTGTAACTCTTATTCTAGAAAATCCCAAAAACAATCTAAAATTATTTAAAGTCATAGGAAAAAAACCCATCAAATCCTCTGCACAACACCACTTTTGGCTTTCTAGCTGTGTTCCCACCAGTAGGATGTGAAGGCTCCTTTTTTTCTCAGACAGGGAAAGAAAAATATAGTCAGTGGAGTCACCAGACAGAGTAAAACATCACCAGCTATAACCCTGAAAATGGGTTGGTATCTGGAACCTAAGAATTCCAAAATATAAATATCAAAAAGTAATTAATTAGAAACAAATCTAGTTCAAAAGTGGATAGATAAGTTGATCAGACCAATTTCAAAGGGAAAGGAAAAATTACAAGAGGCCAGTATATATTTGTATATTTGAAGTGGGCTTTGAGGGTTTGTAGCTGTGTCCTGCCTCCTGCTTTCTGTGTGTTTCCGTGTGCAGATGAAATGTGATCTTCATGCTTCTGCCCATGCCCCATGCCTTGCTTTCCCCTGCTGCAATGTCAAACCCTCAGAAACCCTAAGTCAAAAAATAAAAACAAAAAACTCTTCCTTAAGTTTCTTTTGATAATGGTATTTAGTTTTTGTTTGTTTGTTTGTTTTGTTTGTTCTTTTTTTTCCACAGCAAAAGGCAACTATTGTGCCATGGATATGAATAAGTTAAAGTGTTTGTAACGTAAAATTTTCTAGTTATTATGAAATGTAGCAAAACAACAACAAAATGCCAACAAACTTAAGAAGAGCTTTTGTTTTTTTTCCAATGCGAAAGTAGAGATATCCTATGGTCCCTAAGTCTTCCTCTAGGTCCATACATAAAGGGACTGAAATTGGTGTCTGAGCCAGATGCATGCATCCCCATGCTCACAGGACCACCATCCACAAGATATGGAAACTATCTAGACATCTATCAAAAGATGAATGGTGATGAGTCAATGGCAAATGTCTACAATGAAATGTGCTCAGACTTCAAAGGAAGGAAAATTGTGTCTTGTGGGGAAATATTAATGAACTCTAATGCATTTAATTGCAAGTGAAATAAAGCAGACGGCACTCCTCATATAAGATATTCAAAATAGGCAAATCATGTAACAGAAAGCAGCATGCTGTTGCTGAAGACTACAGGGTCAATATTTTTACTGTTGGGGACCGTAAAGATGGCTTCACTTCATCTTGGCTCAAGGTCAGAGAGTTCAAAACCGTCCTTAGTAAGTCATAAGACCTAAATGTCTGAGGTGTGGCTACAGTAGGATGTTTGATCTTGGCCTTGGATGTCTTATCTAAATAACAACATCCTTGGTCTGAGGTGTGATTACTCTTGACTCTCAAGGCCAGATAATGGGAAATTGAGTCTAATGTATAGTTACCAAATATTTGGAGGATTAAGGAAAGAAAGTCTGTTTTGTCCTTATACATGATAAAGAAGTCTTTTGCCATACCCCCTTTTGGTTAAGAATGTTGAAAAATAAACTGGGGGGTCCAGTAGTCACTGGATTGCACTCCTGACTCTATCCTGTGTCTCTGTCTTTTCTTGAGTTTCTTTACCTGCTGTTTCTCAATCCAAACTCCCCCTCTCAGGCACAAACCAGGCAAGTGAGCAGGATCCAACTGAAGTCCCCTAAAAATGGGTTACAACAGATTGGTGCTGCTATGTGGGGCTACTACAGATGGCTATGACATTTTACTAGGCATTTCAACTTCTAGGGGACAGAAGACTGTCATGATATATTGTTTATGATTTATTAAAGCTTGCCTGAGAATTCAGAAAGCGAAATCAGCCACAAGCCATAGAAGTCAGACGCACACCTATAATTGCAGCAGCCAAAATCTAGGAGGTGGTGGTACACACCTTTAATCCTAGGACTGGGGATTAAGGCATAAATGGATTCAAAGCTACCCAGATCTACACAAGAGTGAATCAGTGTAAAAGAGAATTATAGTTCACACTTTTAATGCCAACATTAGGGAGTATGTAGGTCAGAGGCAAGGTCCCAGTAGAGGCGTTCATTCTCCAGCCATGCTGAGGAGAGGTTACAGTCTGGCTTGGTGAGAGCTTGTAGAGACAGGAGCAGCTCATGCAGCCTGGAGTAGAGGTGAAAAGCTGTGGCCAGCTGCTTTGCTTTTCTGATCTTCAGCTTGAAGTTAGAAACGCAGTATCAGTCTCAGCTTATTAATTCATGTTACAGAAGACCTCATGTGAAATGTTTTCATTATAAGAAATGGATTTTAAAAAAATAGGTAAGAGCTGTGATAAAGCAAGAGAGCATCATGGTCCATGAGATAAGGATTCTACCTACGGTCATTGCTATAACCACACAGCACTTGGTATGTTACTGAACTGACTGATTTGATTAGATCAGAACTTGAGTTTTGGGGAGAGTAGGGTTTCTGTAAGTTGTATAGTAGAGTTTTAGGATGTTAAATAGCTCCTTATATAGATAACTTGAGAGTCTACATATAATCACAGGATTTTCACCCATAGGACTTTGGTGTTTGGCTTTACATTCAGATACAACTCTGCAAAGCTGTTCAATGACAAACAACAATGACAACAGTAACAGTAACAAACAGTAACAACAACAAATCCCAGCAGGGATTTGCAGTCTTGTGTGTTTGCAGAGCTAACTCAAAGGATAGAATCATGGGAGGCCTGGCCAGGCAGATAGAAGATCCTTAGTAAGCTCTGAGACGCGCACTGCGGAGGTCAGCCTCGTGGAACTAGATTGGAACCAAAGTCACCTCAAGTCTGCTACAGTAAAGCCTAAAGGGCATAGCTAAAGAAGTGACATCATTTAGTGTCATCACTGTGGCCGAACATTAGATAA